>VWZI01023039.1:77831-93147 GCA_013396835.1 Psilopogon haemacephalus
GTTACAAGGTCTGTAAAACCTACCCATCCTTTATTTCTAGACCCAAAACACCAAGCAGGTCACTTGAAATCAGTGGTTCTGAAAAGGTATTTTATATGGGTTCTAGGCATCTGTAAGCTTCCAATTAGTTTGTATTCATATTAAATGAGGAAGTGTGAAGATTCCCAGCATTTTCTATTTCTATTTTGTTTCTCTGCCACTTGCTTTGATAAAATTAGTGTCTGGTGGTTGAGGTTTAACCTACCTGTGAGTAGTTTTCAAATAGTTTATTATATTTTAATTTCAGAAACATTCTTAGTGAATCATGACAAGAGGAAAAATGTATTTTTGCTATTTACTGGCCATATCTGGACTTTTGACAAGCAGCAAAATTTTATTGCATTTGTCTGCATGAGAAAAAACATTCCTAAATACATTGGAATCTCTTGAATCAACATTTTACTAAGTTATCTATCTTTATGAACAAATCAGAAGATTTCTTCCATTTTTCAACAAAGCTTTAATAACAAAGATTTGTTAAATTTATTATCCTATAATGCCACCATTTCCCTAAATTGTATTACAGTGTATTATTTCCTCATCATGAAATACTCCCAGTAAAATTATCAGAGAAAAGGAGCATTTTATGGGTAATTTTCTTGTTTCATAGCCATTCTCTGTAGTGGATGTTTCATGGTCTTGCACTGCTTCTGAAGATTTTAGAGTGCAGTAAGTGAGGTTGAATGTCATGTTTCACAGATTTTCATGAGACATCCATTTGCAGCTGAACAATAAAAGATGTTTGCAGTAGAGAGGAAGTGATTTTGCAAGGTGGAATATCTATTTTCTGCCATTTCAGAGCTGGTGCCCTTTATGGCTTGTTTTAGGTGTGCTTGTGTTGCAGTTGCCAAATTCACTAGAAATTATGTGTATATAGAAAGCAGAATGTGGCTGCTAAACAGATCTTTTCTTAACCAAAACCATCTTAACTGTAGGCTTCCCTCTCCAAATGTCTGATGTGCTCAAGTAACTTCTGAAATTGTTGAGATTCTTTCCAGAACCAGAAAGGCCCCAAATAAAAGCAAACTTTGTTTTGTCTGTATCATTTGCACTGTGTGCAGGAAAACATGGTTTGAAAAATTGACCGACTGTCATATATTTATAAATATTATATTTATAGTAAGCCTTAATGTATAGGAACAGACAACAGGGAACAGACAACAGGGCCATCCTGGATTAACAAATCTCACTTGAAAGCACCGTTATTTTGATGTTCCCATCAGTCATATCTCACTGCAACCAGCAGACCTCAAGCACTCAAGGGATTCCAATTCACTGTGTGTAGTTACTGCAGCTGGCTGCTTAAGAAAGTCTTATTTTTAAGCCCACATTTTCTGAAGAGTGAATGTGCTTGGCCTTGTCCTGCTACACAATTTGACTTGAAATTGGAAGTATCTTGTAGGCTGATAAGCTAACATGTCAGGTAGCAATGGTAGAGTAAGCAAGCTTGTCTGCAGTGCAGGTTTCATCAGGAATTGGAAAAATCCAGAGAGCTATGTGATATCATTGATATATTTTAGCATTCTTTGTCCCATTTTATCACACTTTCGTCTAACAGAGCAGTGAAAATGCATATATGGATTAATTACTTTCTTATATGTATACAGTGAGTATAATTTCACCAACTATTAATAGAGTAAGGTGCAATATAACTACTGGTAGCAGCCACTAGAGGGGAGGACATAATTTAGGTGATAACATATCTCTGTCTTTTACTGTTTTTATTGTACCCATCAATTTTCAGCACTGTAACAATACCTAAGTGAAGTTACTCTATGATGATGGTTGCAAAAGTCACACACTTAAATGTGTCACTAATGTAAGCTTTTTTTTTTGTGTTTTCAGGTGTTGTGTTTCATTATCGTGCAGCAACCAGCAGGTATACTCTGAATTTCACACAAGCTCAGCAGACCTGTCTGGATAATGGTGCTGTCATAGCAAGCCCAGAACAACTGAAAGCAGCCTATGAAGATGGATTTGAGCAATGTGATGCTGGCTGGGTGTCTGACCAGACTGTTAGGTGAGACTTTTAAATCTCCTTGACACCATTTACCAAAATAAATATGCTTAGCCTATACAGACTTGAACTGCTGACTTATAACAATCAATAAAATATGATCATGCTGCATTTCAGATATCCAATTAGACATCCAAGAATTGGCTGCTTTGGAGATAAAATGGGAAAAAAAGGAGTCAGAACATACGGGCGCCGTTTTCCTAATGAAACTTATGATGTATACTGCTATGTGGAGCACATGGAAGGTAAGATAGGCCCATATTTACTCTGCACTGCAAAGTGTAAAAATTACCATGGATTCTAATGTGGAAAGGCAAGGAAATAAGAAACTCCGTGTATAATAAGTTTTAGCTCCATGTTTTGAACCTGAAGAGAACTGCAGAATGAAGTGAACTTATAGTTTGTGGTCTAGCTGGCCTTAATTAAAGGCATATGTAGGGTGTACAAAAAAGACAGTCAGGTTTAAAGCTGCTATAGTTAGTGCAGTACATCTCACTGAAGTTACTCTTGAAGAACATTTTTTTTTCAGTGTTATAAAAGGATTTTCAAAGAAACAGATTTTAATGTTTGAGAAACTAGACATATTTAAAAATTTGATATAGTACATGTGCTAACTCCATTATAGTTCATAAAGTACGTAATTAAAAGTTTTACATCATACAAAATTAGACAGCTACTTAATTACAGGTTTAATAATTTTGTTTTTAAAGTGACATCTCAGTATCAAAATAAAACAAGCAAGAAAACTGCAGTAAAAAATCTGGATTTTCTTTAGGAAAATTCTTTGCAGTTCCACAGTTCATCTATGGTCTTTGTAAAAGCTGCTAGTTACATCGCTGAAGTAGCAGAGTGATTATACTTTTGCTACATGGTGGCTGTGAAACATGGGTCATATTGTCAGCACCATAGTAGCTTTCTATCCATGGTTAGGCTCTGTGATTGGTCTTTATTCACTGAAGAGTTTGATCATAAAAAGAAAAATACAGTAAATTCTTTGGTGATCAGGCAGTTGTAGCATGCACAGATCTCCATACTACAGGTGTGGTCTTGTAACAGTTTATTACAATCTCTTTTCTGAAAATAGATTTAGCTATATCCCTTCACTGGGCCATAGATACATTCCAGGCCCTGGATATTGTTGTGCCTAGACATTACTGTGACTAGTTAAAAATGCATACTTAAAACATAAATGCAGAAATAGATTTTCCTGTCCTGTAGCCTGTTTTTTTTGGCTTTGGGCTGGTTATGCACATGGGAACTTCATTCTGGTACAGAAATACTTTGCAACCGTGACCAGAACAAATTTTCCATTTACTGCAGTAGTCTGAATGTGCCACATTGCCTCTATCTTGATAGTTTTTTATTCTGTACCTGTTGTACTCCTTTCTAAAAACATACCTGCAGTACCTAATCACTTGTCTCTTGGGTGATCCTTGACTGACAAACATTTAGTCTAGTGCTCCTGAAAGCCAGCAAATCAATGGAACCACCATGACTGTGACTAAGCCTGCCTTTGTATATGTACATACCTTTGTAACAAACAGTTACAGAATTTAAGGTGTTTGGTGTTCATGTTCTGACTTAGAGCAGAAATATATTACATCGTGCAATTTTCTCCTGCTGACTTTATGAAGACTTTAATCACTGAAATCAATGGGTTTTTTCTCACTTTTAATAGCTGAGGATGTGCCCTATATGGTGTCCATCTTGGAGCACTATAGGAAAGTTATAAAATACAAGCAAAACAAGTCTTGCAAAGACTCAAAACCCCCCCTGCATATAAGCTGGGAACTCTGAAAATTAAATTATGGGATTTTGTCAGTGCTCAGTGTTGTCTTACTTATATTACATAGAATTATAGAACCATAGAATTGTCAGGGCTGGAACAGATCCCAAGGATCATCCAGCTCCAAACCCCTGCCATGGGCAGGGACACCTCACACTGGATCACTACATCCATATCTATCTTTGAGCAGCACATAACAACAACAATTGATCCTCCACTTTTCTTGATTGCATTGAATTCTGCATCGTCACTGAATCAAGGCTTAGAAATTAAATCTGAATATTTTCTAGCTTACAAAAAGATGTTTTGAGTGATCTGTATCATTCATAGATGAAAATAAATGCCTTGTTTCCTTTACTCTTAAGAACAGAGAAGTATAACTAACATGGAGAAGCTTATCCTGGATGTATGTCAGCCAGCAGTTTCTCAAGGTCAAATATTCTCATTGAGCTTTTAAAAATAAAATTTATAAAAGTCAAAACTTGAGCCTGTTTCACTGAGGCTCATGCTCTACACTCAGCAAAACCTGAAACTAGGCCATTAATTTCAAATAGGCTGCAGCACCTGTGCTGTCCTCTTTGGTGGAGATGCATACGCACAGGTTTTCAGTTTTTCACAAACTAATATTAATTGATTCTTTGTTATAAGATTTCATTTACCAAGATTTATTAGCTGTCTTTCCTCTCTGGATAGCTATAATTGCTGCCCAGTAACTGTGGGTGATGGTGTCTTTAAACATAGGCACCTCATTTTGCTGTGTCAGCTGGGCTGTGGTGATATGATCTGCTTGGAAATGAAGTTTTCAGCTTTTAAGAACTATGAGCTAGTACAGAATATTGAGGAGATTTGGTCTATCAACACAGATAGCAATAAGCACCTCCATTTTATCCTCTCCCTTCCATAGCAGGTTCCTGTGGAAAACTCATTAAAATAAATACACTGTTTCAGCCTTTATTTAAAAGGCTCCATTGCCTGGCATAAGTCTTAAAAACTTGCAAGAGCTTGTAGGTCTTGAACACCATGATTGACCACTTAACTTCTGAGATCCCTTGCGACACTCTATGACTCTTAACAAAGCCAGTTGCAAGGTAACAGAATGCTCATGAAGATAGGTATAGGTTCATAACGAAACTCTGCAGGAGAGAAAGATGCTTGTAAGTTTGATTACGTTCAGTTCTTCCTAAAGGCAAAATGTGTTTGACTGAGCCTTTATCTAAATGGTTCTCAGAATAAACATTAATGAAAATGTTTTAGACTCTTCTCCCAAGTTAATGCAAAAGCATTCCATTTTAGTCTGGCAGATGTTGTACACTGGGCATTTTTTGGGTTTTCTTTTTGATTTTTTTCATGGAAAAGCATGTGAGACAAAACAATTGCATGTTCTGCATGTGTTAACAGATAAAAGTATTGCTACTAGGAGCTCTTTACTGTGGTAGTAAGCTGGATCTGAGAAGAGAGGAGCACTCCCTGAAAAGTTAATTTTATCACTGACTTCAGAGTCAGGTTAATGCTGAGCATGTGGGAAAAAACATCCTTAAACTATGTAGCAGGAAGGTCCTGTATGTGGTAGGAACAGGTGACTGTTTTGAGTGACATAATTTCCAATTAACTGTACAGCCTTCACCCATTGCATAGGGATTTAAAAAATATTCTTATTATACTGACCGGTTTTACTATCAGATTGTTTAATAGTTAACCAAAGATACTTTCTCTCTCACTTTTTTCTGCCTTTTTTTTTTTAACCTATTTTCTCAGGAGTTTTTCAAAGGTACTGAAGGCTGAAGATAACTTCTAATAGTCAGAAGGATTGATGATTTTATGGATATAGAGTGTAGACGTGGTAAAGGCATGTTATCCTGACATGCAGAGGAATTAATTTATTCTGTTTAGATGAAAAAAAGATGTTAGGAAGACACATGGTGTAGTGCAGGATAAACTATTTTCAGTATCTTCATGGAAGTCTGAGCCTCTGAGACAGACTTCCTTTTAAAAATAGGGCTAATGAGCCAAGATGGCTTTGTATATATAAGAGAACCAATTTCTGTAAGAACAAAGGATGCAGAGCTTGTTTGAACTTCCATAGCATCAATGTGATTATGCTTTAGAACCACTCATCTACAGGACAGAGAAAATTAACTAAAATGTCAATGAAAGCCATTGGCAAGGGAGCATAGCAGTAAACTAGACCCTGTGTTCTGTTTACTGTCTCATGACACAATCAGAAATTTGTAGAAGACTAACAGCTCAAGATCCAGGGTTATGCAAAGTTCTGATTTGCCTTGTCTGCCAAAGCCTGATTCTCCAAGGTACAGCCTTTCTCCTCATCAATGACAGAGGACAGTTATGGTACTTACTATACTTTAAAACTGTGCTTAAACATGATTGTTTTCATGTGAATCTGGAAGTTCATATCTGTACGGCCTATACTGATTCAGTGCCAAATCTATTAGACTAATGTGCAATAAATAGGTCCTTATTTGGAGAACATATGTCTGTGGGATGACTACTCATGGAATAAGATGGTGCATGATTAATGATATCAAAATCTGGGCCATCACGTGAATGTCACCACGGAAGTCATTGAACAGTTATTGGTCTTTGGCTGCTATATTAGTGTTTTACCTCAGAAAGACCATAAATGGTGGTAGGAATTCTTACCATATGCCTTAAATATGTACTAATTTGTGTACTTGCACTGAGGATTTGTAGGAGTAAAATAATTTCAGTTTTCTTGTTTTCTAGCCATAAGAAATCACAGTGAGCCACAGATGTGGGTTTCTCCTTGAAACACAAAATATTCTATTAAATTAAAACCAGTTGTCTTGGCTAACTCTTAACATTTCCTTGTTCTGAGGAAAGCCAGAGATACTAAAGACTGCATAATTACGAGTTAAATATTTTGTGTTTTACTAAAACACAAAGAGTAGTAATTATTGGAAAGATTAAAAATTTCTGAGCTCCTAGTCATAAAAATAAGAATTTGGAGTAAAAAATATCATTAAATAGGTACTGGAAAGGGTATTTTATTAGAAGTTGATTTATGTTCCTCATATTTTGTCACATATTTTAGTGCAGGATACTTTTACCTGCACTACGTGGGAAATGATGTGTAATAAAGCATTTAATCTAAAATGATTGACCTGCAAAGATATGGATACAACTGAGGTTCTCTTAGGACTTCCAGCTGAAGCAGTGTCTGTACCACTGTCTTTTATAGAATAATACCTTAATAGATTTGAGTGATGGGGAAAGAAGGTTTTCTGTTCTTTCTTCAGGTAGGTGTGTATGTGATTGATTTGGTAGTACTATGCAGAAAGAAATGGACACAAAGTGAGGTCTGCTTGCCAAATCCCACTGATGAAGTGAGGGACTGTGAGTGTGTGTTGCAGAGCCAAAGCATAAATTACTCCATGCAGCATTGTCTTCTGGCCAAAGTCACTTAGAAGCCACATATGTCTAACAAGTGTATGTAATGCATATGTGGACTCATGCTAAGAAAGTTATTTTGGAGTGACTGTGGGGAAGATTATACAGTCTCCCTTCTATGCACTATTTCCCCCACCCTCCCCACCCCCAGTTAGTGCAGGGAAGAAAACCAAAAAGCAAAACCAGATGTCCTTTAAATACTTTCCACCTAGTCTCATGTCATTTTGCTACTGTCATGGAAATCTGTGAGAATAGTAATAATTAAAGAAGTCACAGTCTAAAATATGACTTCAGGTGAGAAGTTTCTTCAGTGTTTTTGGTAGGTAAAAATCTTCTCCAGAGTCTATTCTGATTCTGAATGAACAGTTAGATGAGGCTTTAAAAGATGAAAAAAAGAGTCTTTCTTCCTTAATTCAGGGCCTGTGGTAAAGACAGAGCCTTAGAATTGTCTTATACTGGACACTACTCCAGCCTTGAATTGTGTGACCTAATACAGGGCCATGAATCCAAGAATTCTGAAGAGGAGCAGAGAGTCCAAATAGAGCAAACTAAAAAAGGACATGATGTCATGGGGGTTGTTATGCATGATATTTCATTTGAGCTTATTATGTGCTAAAGCTCATCTTTGGGGAGATCTGAAAATCATGATTTCTGAGTGATTTTTGTAAAAGTAAGCATAGAGGGAAAAAAGAATTGTACAGAATACAAAGTTAATTTTCACCCTTCACAGAAGTAAAAGCTGGTGATACTTTGCAGCTACATCAGAGCTCTCTAACTGCTTGAGGACAAGCCTATAGGAAAACTATGCCCTTCCAGTCTTTTCAGATGCAGTGGATTCCTGTTCAGCCTATGATTTTGCACAGAATACATCTATGACATGCAAGAGAGTTTAACCCAGGGCACCCTGATCTGCAACTGTAGTCACAGAATCCTGGCGGTCTAACATCCCCGTAGGGGCATCTTCTCTTGATGATGCCTCAAAAAGGAGAGCTGCCAAATTCTTACTGGAGGATAATGTTTCTTCTCCCTCAAAACAGAACACCACCAAGAAGCTAAGATGGAAATGTATTTTTCTTCTTATTTAAAACTGTTAGTTAGGTGTTTCCATCCGTGGGAATGAGGGAAATGTGCATTTTAGATAAGTTTGTATAATCTTATGTCTTTCTTCAGTTGACATAGAAGGTAGTGGATGTTGTACAATCTGAAGATCCAGTTACAAAGTAAAGCTTGTGAGAACCAAATTCCAAATGGGATAGTAACAATGAAGGGCCCTAATGCTCTGGGAGAGCAGAATAGAGGAAAAGACTAAAAATGTTACAACCAAATAAATATGTGTACCCTTAGTATTTATCAGTCTCATGTGGACTGGAAAACAGCAAGGGGTTTTCACAGGTGGTTGAGCAACCACCTTCCACAGCAGTTGATTTCACAAGCATTCAGTAGAGGACTCACAGGTTACCTCAATCTTCTTTACATTTTGGGACAATCTTGCCAATACTTGCATTATTTTTGTCATGGACTGATACTTTCATCTGTGAAGTGCAAGTGACTTGTAACTTTTTGTTGTGTGTGGCGTGGTGAGTGATTGTATTTCAAGTTGAGAAAGTGATGCTGTGCTCTAGGATGAGAGTATCAGATAGGCTTAAGGATGTCTTCTAATAAGTATCTACCAATGGCTTAGTTGTGGTTTCATCTATGGAAAAAGAAATTAGTGGGGAGATCTGTGCTGGAGGGCTTGCATCTGGATTCCTTACTTCTACCCTAGTCAATACATGTTGTGTGTTGACACCTGCTCTTATTTTTCTGCTTGCTTTTAAGATGTGTGATTCATGAAATTCACATCTACGAACATGCCCAGTTCAGTGAGGTGTCTCCTGATGATTGAGAGCAAGTGAATTAACTTTCATAGAAATGAAGCTTGCTATAAAACTAGCTGATAAGGCTGCAGATCTTAAGCTTTTACCTTGGGGGTTATGATGAATCAGTTTTTGTCTTCAAGAGAAAAACCTGACTTGATTTGTTTGGATACATTTGAGAGAGAAGGAAAAATACTGGCTTTGAACAGGTGTCTGTCTAAACCAAGCAAAATAAACATATTAACAAGAAAATTCTAGGCATTCTTCAAGTGCTCTGACTGCTGAGGCTAGATGCAACCTGAACTCTGACTTCAAACAGGAGCCAGCAATAATATACGTTACCTTGCTGTCTGCAGTCATGTGTCATGTTCTCCATTTCACTCCCTGCTACTGCAAAACTACGTCCTGGGTTTGCTTGCTTATATTGCTATCTTACTTAGTAGGTGTGTACTCCAACTGTGAAAGCACTGCACATGGCTTTTAACACAGACAAAATTAAATGCATCCTGCTCTGGTGTTGATACCTATGCCATTTGGTTATTGATCAGACAAGACTTCTCTTTTAGTTTCCTTGTATCCAGTGATTTGACTGGGAAATAGAATACTGCTAGAGCATGACAGGACAAATCCTTCTAGGCAAATGGGACCCATTGTGCTTCCTAAAAAGAGCAGTGAATTTACACATGGATTAAACATGTCTTAATTGGTGTTTGCTTGTTAGAGGAAGTTTCTGTGCAAGGGTAAAAACTCTGTACTTTGAAGGACTGAGGACATTTCAGCTACACTAGCTGTCATGCTGGAAGTAAGGATTGGAGCTCAAGTCATGGCCTATTGAAAGCTTCTGTCGATTTTGAGGCTGCGTCCATAGCAGAATTCAGCAGAACCCGAACTCCATTGGATAATTTTTCCCCCAAAGGCTTGTTGGTCCCACAAGAAGTTCCAAAAGCTTCTCACTGTTCTTTCTTCAGCACTCTGCATCTTTCTTCACATACCATCTTCTGTGTTTGATGCTCTCTTGACCAGCTTTTCTGTAGGCTGACTGGGGCATAATGTGATTTTCAGACTAAATTCTCACTAACAGAACTTTCACGATGTTGGTGAAGTAGGATCAGCATTCTTTGTACATATGACAGACTGAATTTCCACATTGCTATCAGATAAAGATGTTGAGGAACATGCACTCTAAATATAAATTGTTTAGTAGCCATCGCTTTCTGAACAAGAAGACTAGCACTGAGAATTGTCTCAGCACTAACCATGTCAGAGAGTTTACATGGGTAGCAAAATGACATCTGTGCATATTCCAAGTGATTGCACTTTCTGTGCACAAGCAGCAGGTCCCAATTAGCTGCTCCTGCACCACAAACATGCTAAGTCTGCTGTGCATGAACTATTCCCTCAGTCCTCTCCAGATAAGAAGTACAGTAAAGGTACTCATCACGTGATTTAGAATTGCTGTAAATCAAAGTGGTGCCATCCAGCTGAAGAAGTGTTTTGAAGACTGTTTTCTTCCCAAGTGGTCAACAGAAAACATAAATATCTTTCTTTATGTTGTGTGGGTTGGTGGTTTGGTGTTTTGGTTTTTTGGTTTTTTTTTTTTTTGTGTGTATGTGTAAGTTGTTTTTTTTCAAGATTGAAGGACAAGGCCTTCAAGAAACTCTTGCTTTCTTTTTCACATTTCATTCTAACAATTGGTTTGCACATAAAATGCACACTTGGTCATACAGAATTTTGATTTATTTTCACATTGGAGAAACAAACTGAGAAGTTTCATCCTCCGGAGTAAATTACTACTATTTGAAATCTGAATTCTGAGTTTTACTGGATTTTTTGAGAATTCTGGAATGATATGAAAAACACTCTTTAACTAGAGTAACTTCAAGCTGCCATGTTTTAACAAACACATTTATATCCTTTATCTTATCACAAACATTTGTGGAATAAATATACCTAACATATGATGAAATGACAATAAGAATATTTTGCTCATGCTCTGGTATCTTTTTCCCTTCAATTGTGAATCTGTTGTTACAAATTCTTTCATATACCTAATAGGTGACACAGAAAGTGACTTTGGATTTACTTTGTTAGATTGTTCTGGATGAAATGCATTTTTACATAAACACTTGGATTTATTTTTTTTTTAATCATGTAGTTTTTCTGGTGAAACAACCTTTGATAAAGATAGTACCCATCTGAGTGCAGCTGACTTTAAGAGATGAACCAATTAAATAGCTATGGGGTCAGTAGAATAGATTCAATACAAAGAAAGATATGCCACCCATTTTTTAAATGTGCAGTGTTAGTAACACTGCATATACAGGCATACTCCAAGGAAATTTCAGGAAAATTACCTTATATAGGTAAGTTCTGACTGAACCCTGCATTCTTAAGTCTTATAGCAAGACATCTCACTTCATCAAATCTGTTTGCTTTAACAGACCACAGATGACAGCTCAGAGGAACAATTACCCCTAATTTTAATGATCTTATGCACAAACTCCTTTTGTAGGCAGTGATCCATATCAGTTGATGGAAAAATTGCTTTGCTATTAATCTTGTGTCATTTACCTCCTTCCCTCTGTATTCAATTAGTTTCTTCCAGGAGCAATGTTGTGGGATTGTTTGACACTGGTTAATTTTTGTTGCTTCACATTTATTTCTGGAAACCAATAAAATGCTTTGTTTTTCTTACTCATCTGATGTTTTCATCTGTCTAGACCTATTTAATTACTATCATTTAAACTACTAATTTTTGTATACATCATGGTTGCTGTGTGAGAGGCTAAGTGAGTAGCCCTTAAGAGCAGAGGGAGCTGTTACGGCAAGGTCTGTTTTTGCTCCAT
This sequence comes from Psilopogon haemacephalus, assembly GCA_013396835.1. NCBI lineage: Eukaryota > Metazoa > Chordata > Aves > Piciformes > Megalaimidae > Psilopogon > Psilopogon haemacephalus. Next base: position 89,802 of record VWZI01023039.1, read on the forward strand.
TGTTTCACAGTCCAGCTGTTAGGAGAACATGGTAGGATAACTACATGCATCATTCTGCATTGGCCATGACACCAAGCCACAGGATGCAGAAAAATCTGTCTTCTGCAGAAACGTTTAGTTAAAGAAATGTGGTTTGAAAAATCTGAATGATGCATTCTGGTGCTTCTGAGTGATTCTTTGCTTTACGAATCTGTCCCTCTCCAACAGACTTGCTCTGTCCCTTTGCCTCTAAGTTAGAAACTCTTGATAACTCATGAATAAATTTACACTGTGGAATTGATATTGTAGTCAGTATAGTTGTAACAGCAAATCAGAGTTTGTACCTGGAAGGAAAAAGAAAGTTGGCACTATGCCTCCTTTCACACTTGCATTCCTTTCAAGCCTGAAACAGATGTAATACTGTTGTCAACTAAACTGTTAAGGGTAATGTAGTTTCTGTCTGCCTTCTGCTAGGTTGCCTTAAGACCACTGAAGAAGTAAGACTTACTGTGTTGTTTTTTTTTTATGAATAAACAGTGATGTCCTACAACAGTGGCAATCCGTTGTCCTCTGAGGAAGAGTTGCTATCTTGAAACAAATATCTTGAATTGCACCATTTTCTACAGCTGAACATGTTGATTTTAGATTTCATCAGTTCCATCTGAAGTCTGAGCACAAACTAGAAAGGAGACAGTTTATTGTTTCATTCCCATGACATGGACATTAGAGCCTTGAATTTTGTTTATACTGTTTAGCTGAGCAAGGCAGCCAAGCCAACTGCTTAATGGTGGTTTAACTTGGAAGTAAAATGTTAGCTGTGCTGATTGTTTTGTTTCAGTTTCCAACTGGATAGTTATTGTTATGGCTACAACAAATTGTTACTGTGTGGAAACTAAACTATACTACCAGTACTCAAGACTAATTCAGCTAATTCAAGATGGACTTTGTGCATGCAGCATGTCTAGTTCATTTCCTCACCTTTATTTGTTTCCCCATGGGGCAAGATGACATTATGGGGCATATGACATTAGAAGCTGCTGTGGAGCAGCCACTGAAGAACATTTGCTTTTTTTGTGTGTCTCAAGTGGGATTCTACTGATGACTAAAAAGGTCAGGTAAGAGGCTTGCAGATGTAAAAGATTACTTCTACTGAGAATATAAATTTTGAATTGCCAAGCCTATTCCAGCAGAGGTCACAGAGGAGCTTCAAAGCTGCTGTTACCTCTGCCTGGAGACTGAGGGAGGAACTCAGGCTCCAACTGGAGTGTACTTTTTAGCATACAGGTTACATATAAATGTTTGTGTTTTGTAGTAGGTTCATTTTTGTGTTCAAATCTGGGACTTTTTTCAACTGTCTGCATTTTAAAAAAAAAAAAAAAAAAAAAAAAGGTATTCAAAAAAATTTTGGGAAAAAACCCCACACATTTACAGGATGCTGACTGGAAGGGGGGAACTAAGCTGCCTTGTTAACTCACTCTTTGATATCAGATACTCAGTCCTTGTTATATCTGTTTGTTTCCTCTAGATGAAGTGGTTCATGTATCTGCCCCTGAGAAGTTCACTTTTGAGGAAGCTAAAGAGCTGTGTCGGAAGAGAGACGGCGTTCTTGCTTCTGTTGGGAATATGTATGTTGCCTGGAGGAATGGCTTTGACCAGTGTGACTATGGCTGGCTGGCAGATGGCAGTGTTCGTTACCCAGCCTCAGTGGCAAGGCCCCAGTGTGGTGGAGGTTTACTTGGGGTGAGAACCCTGTATCGCTATGAGAACCAAACAGGCTTTCCTTACCCAGATAGCAAGTTTGATGCCTACTGCTATGAACGTAAGTTTTTTGTTGTTGTTATTTTGTTTTATTTTTCAGTATGCTCTCCATGCTAACTCTTAAAATGTTTTCTTTAATATGTGTTTCGTTTCAGTTCTTGTGGGGTGCATGAGGTTTTTGCCAGAAAAAAAGAAGAACGAAACTAAATCATATATCTTAAAGTAACATTGGCAGATACAAACAAGCAAAGTTTTATGGTATCTTTTCAGCCTAAGCAATGTTTTCACACATAGTGTCACACCATACCCACAGCCACCCTGTGTCTGCCAATGCTACATTTTTTTGGTAGCAAAGTGTATACTAATATCTTTGTGTCATCTCCTGTCATGATTGTCATTTGATTGGATATTTTGTCTCCATTGACGGCAATAAGAGAGGATGTTTGCAGATTACAATCAAGCCTAGACATTTTCAAATTTCTGAGATACTGGTAATGTGGGAATCCAGTCATTCTGTCCCATCATATTTTTTAGGTTTCTAAAGTAACTGTAAGTTCTTCTCTCACTCATTCAGTGTTTCATGTGCCAGTCAGATGGTACTCTGGATGGTCTAAATCACATTTCTTACTGCTACTTGCATCCTTCCTGGTATTTACAGAGGTGCATCAAGAGTAAACCAGGTAAACCACATTTCTTCCACAGCTGTGGGATTACTTTTGGCTTTAGGGTTACATATCCCTCTGTGAAGTCTTCCATCTTCAGTGCCAGCTGGCTGACTCTGCTACTGTTATGGTGTAGTCTATCCTTATGTAGGTTTCTTTTGTTCCCAAAGGTTAAACATCTTTAGGAGTACCTGAGTTTCTCTTCCCTGTATCATCTCACCCATGCTTGACTTCCAGATCTCTCCCTGGAACTGGCAGTGGTTCATAAGCCACCACTCTGTAGGTCATAGTTTCATTTCTCTGGCCTTCTCCAGAACATCTCGCCTACATTTCTCTCTTTCTTTGTGTCGTTTTTGGTGACTGCTCTTTCTCTACATCTCAGAAAAAAAAGGTTTGATGTGTTTCATGCTATGTAACATGTACAGTTCTGTGTATTTCTTTCAAATAGCACAGACCAGCTACCCGTATCTGCTAAGAGAGTGTCCCATTACCTTACTTCTACCCTTTAAGGTCCCCTTCATAACAGACAGGAGTATTCTTTATGCAAGAGGACACTGATACAGTTGGAAGGTACATCATCATCATCCCTCTGAATATACTGCCTCCCTGACATTTGCAGCCCCCTCAGCAGCAGAGAGGCTGGACTGCTCAATAATGTTTTTGCTGGCTTTTTTGTTCAAGGAGGTGCCTGTCATTACAAACAGTACAATTGATGTTAATGTATAAGGGCTACTCATGTTAAATTATAAGTTCAGAACTTCATCTCAGACTATGGAGATCTAGGTTTTTTGGACTCATTCTTGTTATGGTAAGTCATAGCTGTGTGAAATGTGTGCAGCCTGTCCTGTCCTCATTTTTGTAGATTATGAACCCATCTGCAGCTGGAGATCTTTCCAACTCAAGCTCATTTATGAAAAAATCTTGCTGATTGAGAACAAAGCCCAACA
>VWZI01023039.1:93171-108009 GCA_013396835.1 Psilopogon haemacephalus
AAATCCCAACATCTGTAACATTACAGCCTGGCTGTTCTCAGACACTGATTGTTGTGGTTTTCTTCTTGTTCTTGCTCCAGAATTTTGCATGTAGAAATAGTCCTAATGGACTCCAAGGAAACTGTATAGAATTATAAGGACTGGATAAGAGTCTGATATGCAGAGCAGAATTTTGTCATATTGCTCCTTGTATTCTATCCCCAAATTATTTATGAAATGTTTTGTTATGGGTCAAATAGACATACTGGGATGAAATTAATAAATCTTCTTTAAAAGTAGGAACTCAATTTTTTGCTTGTGTTCTAATCTTCACTTAGGACAAATTCCAATTTTCTGGCTGTTTGTGTGAATTGCACCCATTTTTATCAACATGTTCTTTTTCAATTTCTTCCCAGAAGTTTCACGTACCAAATTCTAGTGACATATTTGTCCTGAAAACATCCTTGATAAGTATTGGGCTGTTGCCTTTTGTATAACTTCTTTTTATGCAAACTCTTGCTCTTGACACAGGGAGGAAAAATATTTCATCAGTTTGCAAGGCAGGAAGGAGGCAGTCCATGACTATAAACCATTTTACAAGAAACAAAAATACTATACACTGTTTGGTAGACAGTGGACTGCTCTCTAACAATTTTGATTGCAATGAACGTTACATCAGAAATAATTAGGTGTTGCTAGCTACATGACTCAGGTTTTGCTGTATGCTTCTGCTTTTGCATAGGGAAATGCAGGAGCCTAGTGCTGAGCTGTGTACCCTGCTTCAGAGTGCCTGTCTGCCACATATTTCAGAAGTTACTGAAAGCTCTCTCTCCCTCTCAGCCGGTGCTAGGGATCTCATAGGAACCAGATGTAACTTCTCACTGCTTTTTCTAAAAGATTTGTGCAAGTGGTGAGTAATGAGGCTGGCTGCCTAGCATCTTGGTCTTTCACATTTCAAACAGATGCCTGAAGCAGTGGCTGGGTAGTGAGTCACTCTCTCTTGTTGGAGCCTTGGACCCAGTTCCTTCTTAGGGGCAGAAAGTGGATAGAAAGACAAAAATGTATCTCCAATATAGCAGGAGGCTTGAATTAAAATTCTTCTTTCAAATAATCACTTTTTTTCTGGAAGCTTCTTTCAGAACTTCCTATTATCTCTATTTCAAAGTTTCAGAGCAGCAGTCCACCACATAAAGTACACTGTCCCCAAGCTCTGAATTATTTTACCTGGATATGAAGCTTTTACACTCGATTCCCATCATGCCAAACCACAAAACTGTCCTCCCCAGGACCTTGATTCTTTCCATGTAAGCCCAGTCCAGTACTTACAGCTCTTACCGTGCTTATTATGTGTCTCACATTACATTGTTATATTTCCCTCTTTGCCTGAAAACCCAGTCAAACCAGGAAAAAAAACCTTCTGTCACTGAAAAACAAGAAAAAAGGAATGTTGTTACATGTGTTTATGGGACCTTGGTCAGCTAAAGGAAATAAAACAACACAGTACCTCTGTGAGGAAGACAGGATCAGGCCAACTATCCAGGTAGTACCAGTGCCGAAGGTCTGCGGCACAGATGTTCATGTGGTGATCTCAGGTTTTTTACAGCATTCCTGTAAAGTTTCCTCCACCTCCTGTGTGAAAGCTAGCAAAGTTCCCATTGACTCAGCTCTGAGGACCATGGCCACATGTTGCACATTTAGACCGGAGTGAAATGGCAATGAAAAAAGACCTGCTTTTACTCATGCTGAGTAATACTGCTTTCCCTGAGTAAGACCACCAAAAGAAATGCCACAGATAAATGAGTCCAACACTTGAATTTACACATACTCTGAAGCTATAGATTTTGTGGCAAAACAGGCATCTATTCTGACAAAGATAATCCATATATTTAAGAAAGAATGTACCTTCTTCTTCAGGCCTCTTAGAGTTTTCACTCCTGTCCTGTGATTATAAGTCCCTTTGGTGAAGATTTTTGAAATATTAAGTTTAAATTGGAATTTTAAAGAGACTTCAGTCCATATTTTTAATGTTTTACTTACTTTAAAAAAGGAGTTGCATGTATTTAAGGACATGAAAACCAGTAACCCAAGAAGTATACCCACCTTTAAAATTATATGCAATAGTTTAAAAAAGCTGGCTAACCAGGACAACATTTAACTATACAGTTAAGTTCAGGATTTTTACTTCAGCAGTGTTCTGGTTTCAGAATTATATTGTACAAAATGTCTTGACTTTATGAAAATAAGAGTTGCCCAGACTAATAATACATGATTTAAAACCTAAAAAAAAGTGTTATAAAAGCAAAAAACCTTCACTTTGATCATAAGTGCTTTTTACTTTACAGAAACCACATGGCTCTGAGTTTCTGAAACATTATCCACGTGTTTCATCTCATCTTCAAGACTTTCACCAGACTTTTTAGTAATTCTTTCATTCTAAGAGGTACCTAATAATGTGTCTGATGAGGCTTGAAAAATTAAGTACTTGAAGCTCCTTGTAGGTCATCTTCAGAAGAAGTATTTTTTCAAGTATTAGCTTATAGGACTTATACTAGCATACTGGTTTTATTCTTATCTTTTTAAAGTAGACCAGCTGTTGCTGAACACTTATTTTTATTTGTAAGAGAGTTAAATACTGTGTCAGGAAAAAAAAGTGGTGTCATGGTTACTTTTTTTTCATACTTAGCACCTGCAGAGAGGGTATTTATTTAATTCCGTTCCTCAGTCTCACCAGATTTATTTCACTGAGGTTTGTGGGATCTTGTCACAGACTTCAAATTACTTTGGATGAGACCTTTCATACTACAGCATCTGCAGAATAAATTCTGCTCCAGAAAAGTACTAATCAAAATGTGTACAGGTTTTGTCTTGCATACCTGCAACAAAATTGAACTTGATGGACTTCATACACAGAGGTGTTTGAGTTTGTGAAACATATATCTGCGTTGCTAGAAACATTGATTTATTAAAACTGAATTCTTTCATAGGCTTGCATTGATTTTGGCAAGTCTTCCAACAAAACTTTTTTTTTTTATTTGACTGAAAACACATGTTGACCACTATTGCTTTGGATTTGTCCACTGTGTTTCATATTTACTCTTTCTTTTTTTCTTTCTTTAGTCACCTTTTTGAGTCTCTTTGGTGATGCCATTTTAGTTTGGCATTATGATCTATTTATAGCTGGATATTGAAAAGTTCCAGTTCTGAGACAGTGTTGCTGTATGTGTTCATCATCAACAGAGTCTACATTGTTTTGATTGTTTCAGTACAACCTCATTAAGTGTGTATACAAGTCAGCAACTGGTTGTGTCTGAAGATCTCTTTCTTTGATGCTTCATCCATTTAAAGCTCAGAATCAGAAATATGGGAAGCCACACCTTCACAACAGGTAGCAGAAGAGATCTTTGAAATTGTGGAAGCGTAGAATAATAATTCATAGAATCATAGAATCATAGAATGGTCTAGGTTGGAAGAGACCTCAAAGATCATCCAGTTCCAACCCCCTGCCATAGGCAGGGACACCTCCCACTAGATCAGGATGCTCAAGACCTCATCGAGCCTGGCCTTGAACACATCCAGAGAGGGAGCATCCACAACCTCCCTGGGCAACCTGTTCCAGTGCCTCACCACCCTCACTGTGAAGAATTTCTTCCTAACATCCCGTTCAAATCTTCCCTCCGCCAATTTGGACCCATTCCCTCTCGTCCTGTCATTTCAAGACCTTGTGAACAGCCCCTCCCCAGCCCTCCTGTAGGCCCCCCTCAGATACTGGTAGGCTGCTATAAGGTCTCCCCGAAGCCTTCTCTTCTCCAGGCTGAAAAGCCCCAACTCTCTCAGCCTGTCCTCATAGCAGAGGTGCTCCAGCCCTCTGATCATCTTCGTGGCCCTCCTCTGGACTCTCTCCAACAGTTCCATGTCCTTCTTGTGCTGGGGGCTCCAGAATTGCACACAGTACTCTAGGTGGGGTCTGACAAGAGCAGAGTAAAGGGGGAGAATCACCTCCCTTGCCCTGCTGGTAATGCCTCTCTTAATGCAGCCCAGGACACGGTTGGCTGTCTGAGCCGCGTGTGCACACTGCAGGCTCATGTTGAGCTTCTCATCCACCCAGACCCCCAGGTCCTTTTCCTCAGAGCTGCTCTCCAGCCACTCACCACCCAGCCTGTATTTGTGCTTGGGATTGCAGCGCCCCAGGTGCAGGACCTTACACTTGGCCTTGTTAAATTTCATGAGGTTAGCCTGGGCCCACCTCTCCAGCCTGTCCAGGTCCCTCTGGATGGCATCCCTGCCCTCCAGCAAGTCAACTGTGCCACACAGCTTGGTGTCATCTGCAAACTTGCTGAGGGTGCACTCGATTCCTCTGTCCATGTCGCTGACAAAGATGTTAAACAGCACTGGTCCCAGCACTGACCCTTGAGGGACGCCACTTGTCACTGGTCTCCAGGTGGACATTGTGCTGTTGATCACCACTCTCTGCGTGCGACCATCCAGCCAATTCCTTATCCAGCGAGTTGTCCACCCATCAAGTCCATGTTTTTCCAGTTTGGTGACCAGGGTGTCATGTGGGACAGAGTCAAAGGCCTTGAATAAGTCTAGGTAGATGACATCAGTTGTCCTTCCCTTGTCCACTGCTGCTGTGACTTTATCATAGAAAGCCACCAAAATTTCTCTGCAAATATATCCTTTGCTAACACCAAAACATCTCCAACTAAATCTTGTGTTTCTTGTTAGTTCAAATGCAAATGTCTTGCTGGGACAGGGATGTTTAGTAACACAAGGTGTCTTGCAAATAGTGTTCTTCTATGGAGCACTTCAGAGCAAGGAAAGAGGAGAAGTCCCTTTCTTTGGAAAGACCTATGGCACAAGCCACCATGATTGTAGACTAAAGCTCAGAAAACACCAACTGTTCTCCACTTGTCCAGCAGTAGGAAGGATTAGATTTTTAGGCATAACTCAAAACAAAGAAGAAATGTTGTGCTCTCTTTTGCTGCATGTGACTTAGTTTGGAAAACCTTGAATAACTAGGCAGTTCTGTCCTCCACAGCAACTGTCAGTAGCTACATGTTCCAGCTATTTCCTGAGTGAGGGAATTTTTTTCCAGCATGATGTCAGGGACTCTATTACTGGGGATCTGTGGATTTGGGCATGACCACAGAATCCTGAAGATGTAGGGCATGGTGACATCAAGAGAACAAAACTGTCAATTTGAAGAAAATGAACAATGAATAGTTTATCTTAGATGAAACACAACAGAGTGCAGAACATAATGAAGCCAATGTTCTCCACCAGTGCAGCAGTATCAGAATGCTTTTGAGCAGGCAAGAATTTAAAGGTCATGGCACTGACCACAGTGTACACAAATCTGTTGACTCTGCTTGTGCTTCCTTTCCCCTTTCTGAAGATGAAGTTATGCAAAAGGCTTAAACTGCCTTACTGAGGCAGCCTCCAACCAGTAACAATTCTCTAGCTTTTATTATTTTGCTAAGAAGGTATATCTCTGTGCTTCTCTCAGATATGCAGTTTAGTAAGACCTGCATAGCTGCACAGATCTCTAGTAATATCTTGGACCAAGTGTAGGAGGAATAAATCCCAGAAGCTCTCTACTGGGTTTATAGCAACAGACAAACATCATAAAGGATGTGCACTTTAACAGCTTGCAGTATGTTTCTTACCCTAATTGGCATCAGGATGAAATTTTAAGAGTCATTCAAACCATGCTCAAAACTGCAAGACCTCAATATGCTTTAGATAATCCTGTGCCATAGACCTAACAAGTACTTCACCCTGAGGAGGAGGTGGCTGAGTAAAGCTTGACCTTCTAAATGCTGTGTAAAGTATGAACACCTGATTTATCAGTCTAATTTATGGATGTAGAGGAACAGAGGAACAAGAGGCAGAGCTTCAAGAAGAGATGCTTCTTTTACAAAGAAAGTGAACTCAGATTTATATGAGTTACTCAAAACTGCCTTAATTAGGAATTGTCTCTAAAAGCAAACACTGTGGAGAGAGGGAGAAAGGAAAGAAAAGGTAGTTCAGGGTATTTTCCTGTCATTCCCTTAGATCACAGAATGGGTCAGATAACAAGGACAGGATTATGAGCAAGAGGGTGAAGTAAAAGACCCATCCTTTTAGGTGTTCAAATATAGGAAAGATTAAATTAGTTTTCCTTTTTATTACCTTTGCTCGCTGCTCTAGGAACTGAGTACCACTGCTGGCATACATGGGTAATTTGTCTCCTTTCACACTTGGTGGGGAGAGCAAAGTAGCCAGAATTTTGCTCTCAGCTCCTGACAAGAGTGACAATCTTAGCTGTCTTTGTTCTTCAATTGGCTTTTCAGCCGGGAAGCAATGGCTGTTGTTTGCATTTGGTTCTGTGATGCAGGTTTCATTAGGAAGAGCTGACTAAAGAGGTTTGATGAGTTTTCTTTCTCTTTGGCAGTTATATTTTAAATAATGTGGAAACCAAAATGCTTCTTGCTGTTTTCTTTTGTGGATAGATTGACAGGTTACAATTTGGTCACAGAACTACACATGTATGTAGGGAAACAAGATAACATATCCTTTCTCTTTTTTTTTTTTGGTCTGACTTCAGATGTTACGAAACAGCAAGTGGTTTTACTTAAGAATGTTTGTGCTCTCAGAGCTAACAGAGCTGCTGCCTCTGCTGTTTCATTAGCTGGAAGAACCTTGAGCAATAGTGTGAAGAGGATGCATGACCTTTCATTATAATTTTTAAGTTTTCCATACAAACAAGATAGACTAATACCCTTTAGGGTGGTGCCTTTATTTATTTATTTTAAAAAATATGTTTAATTTTCTCTGATATTTCACATACTTTGTAATTAGGCATTGTAGGTAAATGAGCATATACTCTTGGAGTTACAGAGAAATTTGCATCTGTTGTATCAGATTCCATATGCTCCTACCAGATGTCTTATAAGTAATGAACATTACTCTCCCTTTTCACCTCTCTGTTACCTGAAATGAATCACTGTAATAGTAAGAGGCTTCGGTCTCAGGCTGTTATCCAGAGAACTGATTACTATTACTTTTAAAATCTGTTCTTTCTTTTAGACTTGCCCAGTTTGGAAGGTTCTGTCAGTAGTTTGAAATTCAGCTGACAAAACTCTTGGAGTCAGGGAACGCTCAAGACTGTCTTCTCTGCTAGGGCTGGTAGCAGGGTCAGGCACACACAACAAACTTAAGAAACCAGCAAAAAAGTAGCATTAAAAAACTTGTAAAAATAAAGCAAAGCAGCGTCTCTATATAGCCATTGTGATCTAAATGGACTGAAAGAATTCAAACCATTTATTTTGTCTCGACATTACTGATATTTTGGACTAATTTATTTTGGCTGTTATTGGCAGGAATAATTAACTTCTGGCTTAAGACAGTTCTTATGTTGTTGTTTTGACTGTTGGCAATGACTCAAATTTATTTCCCTTTATATAGGGTCTGTTTTCCTCTAGATTCTTAAGTACATACCAGAACGTAAACACACAAAGAGAGAAACCTACTCAAGTGCTTCAAGTTAGACATACAATTTTTTTGGTGGAACTGGTTATGCTGAAAAGCATAGTAATAAATTGTAATATATATAATCTTTAATGTAAGAATTTTCTCCTCCACTAAGTACACCCATATATCCCAAAATTGTTACTAAACAGCACAGAACATTAAAATCTTTGTTTGGTAATCACAAAGTTAGACCATGTGTAGTGTGATTTTCTTGATAAAATAATTATTTTTAATCATAATTTAAACAACAGGGGGAGAGAAGAGGAAGAAAATGCTACATGATGAAAGCACAAAATAAATAATAAGAGAGGCAAAAATGTAGTTTCTCTGCAAAGTCATATATATATATACTCCATCCAGAATCAACATTATACAGGTTGTTCACTATAAAAGGAATTGATTAAAACACAACAAGGTAGTCTGTGATATGTGCACATGTTGGCAAGATAATTTGCTTACTTGCTGCTAATAAGTTCATGAATTTTATTAGGAAAATCTACCTCATGTCTTGAACCAGAAGGACAAAGGAGATAGCATATTGCATGCATGATGCAAGGAGTACAGTAATGTGAAACATCTGGGTGGGGTGGCTGAACATTGAGTATCCTGCTTTTTTAATAGTCTGATATCCAGGCAACACTTGGTAGATTTGTACTTGAAGAAGTTGTTTGTTTTGTTGGTTTGAGGTGTTTTGGTTTTTTGGTTTTGTTTGTTTGTTGGTCTACTCAAAGAAATTTATAGATTTGATCTGCATAAAAAAACCTGTATGTCATATCTGAAACAAAGCAATTGTAGAGACCCTGCAGCTGATTTTAACTACAACTGCTCTTTGCAGACTATTAAAGATTCTGGCTGAAAGAAAATCAATTCCAAAGGCAACTCAAACTATAGTTTGAAGCGAGAATAGAAGGCTTTGCTGTCTTCTTTCCATTTTTGCCATTAAAAAATAACTGTAAATCCAAACTGGCAGAATTTTTGGTAGAAATTGTGTAATTACCAACTACCATTCAGGATTGTACGGAGCTTACTTTTGTGTAGTCTTCACTCTAGGTATATGAAATAAAACTCTGCTAGCAGAGAAGGAAAAGAACCATAAGAATTTAATCACTTTTTATTGTGTGAGCACTGGCTCACACCTGAGTCACATAAGCATTGAAAAGAGCAGTAAACATCCACTTTGATTTGTAGAAGTCAAAAACACAAAAATCACTAGTGTTAAGGTTCTTCTTTGCTTAGGGAGATTTCAAGAACTCTACTATTCTTGCTCAACAGAGTTTTAAGTAACAACAACAAAAAGCAGCTACGTCTTTTCTGTAAAACCACAAGAACATTTAACATACTGTAGGGCAAAGAATTAATTCCTTTTTCTGCTGGCAAAGACCACCACCACTTCTAAACATAGTGACTTTATGTTTTCTTACCCTCACAATTTCCTTTTCAGTTTCACTTCTCATTCAAGAAAGATGAAATACCAGAACTTTTTCCTCATTTCCTTACTCTGCAAATACACCCATTCTGTTTGAAATTCTAAGCAGCTGTCATCCGGTAACCCTGTCTACTTTAGGGTAATTCAAATAGGTCATTAGCAGAGGTGGTATTTTGAAGCCTGGTGTGCAAAACTAAGCAAATATTTGTGTGACCCTAACTTACACATGTAGAATTCATATCTATAAAGATCAAAGAGGTAGCTAATTAGACATGGGCACGTGAAAAGAACCAATTTGTACATATATATATATATATATATACTGTGTATGCTTGTGTAAAAACTGTCATTGCACAAGTATGTGACTAAGTCTTTCTAAACATTTCGCTTATTTTCTTCCCCTTCTTTGCTCCTGCAAGTCTCAGGTCAGTCAGAGGCTTTGCCATCATCTAAAGCATCTTCATCTCCATATGCCGGGCAGTAACACTCTAGTCTTGCAACTCCTTTTTCCCTTAATAGCCAGTATTCACACCTTACATTGAGTAAGGCTCATCTCCTTTATTAACTAACAGCTACAACAACAAACCTTTGGCTTCAATATTTTCTTGTCAAATACTATAACTGTTCTGATTTCTATCTGTTAAGGTCTTCTTTGTTCTCTTAGAAGTTGAGCAGTATTTTCTTTTGCAAGAAGCTATATGCATCTTTCTGGTAAGTAGTTAGTCTTCATATACACAACCTGTGTAATGCATTTGTGTGCTTAGCACGGTTTAAAGGACTACCTTCTGCTTTTTACTTACATCCATGTAAGGGTATTGACTCTGAGCCACTTGCAAATTAACAACACTGCTTTGAGATAGTCATGTCTTCCACTTCTTTGCTTCCATTGACCTTCTAAAGATTTCTGACCTGGAAGAACTGGCAGAAGAGAAGATGTTTCCACCCTGAGCTTTTCCTGAGTAAATCATGCTTTCTGAACACAAACTCACGTTTTTCAGGAGTTTAAAATTTGATAGCAGTCTGCAGTATCATGGTTGCTGGATGGAAATCTGAGGTAAAAGTCATGGACAAGGCATAACAGAACAAGATTATTTACTACATTTGTTTCCCTTGGCAATAACTTTCTTTGCATCTGTTGTGAATCTAGGATAGCTACCTACTTACTCTTTCCATCACACAGAGAGTTCTTTTCATGTTCAGCACTCCCATAGAAACACTTTTGTGTGTGAAGGAGTTTCAAATGTATATCTTTGAAGTGTTTTCCAAAGATCAACATCATTAGAGTATTAAGTTTATGATCTTATGGTTTACTGTTCTCACCTTTCCCCATAATTAATTTCTCCCAGTATAATTTAAATGCAGGGCATCAGTTCCTGTGGCACTGAAAAGCAGTACTTTTTGATGGCATGTTTGTTCCTGTTGCTTAAGCGTCTTCTTACTCCAGTGAGGGTTCCTTTTGGCAAGTTGTAGTTACATGCTGAAAATAAACTGAAGTGGTATTTCACTCCCTTTACACAACTTAGCTGTATGCTACAGTAAGCTTTGAAGAAAACCCACAGTTTGGGTTTTCATGACATCATGAAAGAAACTTTTACATTCCCTGATCGGTACTTAGCTGTCTGATGGGTACTTGTATATGAGGACTTCCAGGGGTAATTATGTAAGCAACACATATAAAGAATACTGCTGCTCCTCTCATTTAATCTAAGTTAGATGTTCTGCAGCTTTATAATATCTCACGTCATTCAAATCTCACCACACATCTTTCTAAAACTTTTGACCTTTATAGTTTTTTTCCTCATTGTAGGATTTAGATTTCGTTAGATACATTCAAAGTAAATGACAAAAATATTTATTTGTGTTGTGACTGAATTATTTCTTATTTCTCTTTTTTTTTTTTTTAAGGTAAAAAAGTTACTTCAGCGCCTACAACTGTTAAGATGACTACATCACTCAAAACTGACAGTGTGAGATTGTCATCTGCTAAAGTTACTCTTAAACCTCCTGTTTTTGAGACTTCAGTTACTGAAGTGGCTGTCACTGAAACAGAGGTCCCTGTTTTGGAGGAAACAACCCTAGAAACTGAAGAAGATACAGAAATTACTACTGATGTGGCTGAGGAAAAAAGGGAAATGGAGGTGCTTATGGAGAACATTAATCTAACCACCCTTCTACCTCAGACTGTCACAGATGGTGAAATAAGCACTTATGATACACTGGGAAGGACTGAATATGATGTTTCACCTAGGTTAACTGAGAGCACATCTGCAGCTTTGGAGCTGGAACACACTTACAGTGAAGCAGAATTGCCCGAGGAACAAGGTAGGTCTGAAAGCATTGAGGACGCTTTCTTGACCTCTGTAATTTTTCAGGATAGCACAGCTGTTTCTAAGAGTTCCACTGATTCATTGGAAGATACAGAAACAGGAGATACACAGAAACATGATGCTGATAATCAGACTGAACAAATAGAAGTGGGTCCTATGATGACAGCTACAGATAGCTTGCAACCTGCTTCTCAGAGAGAGTTTCCCAGGACAGGGACTTCAGTTTCACTAACAAAAGAGAATATGTATCTTGGTGCCCACTCAACAAAAGAACCCACCAAAAAGTCAATGGAGGCAAAATCTGACAAGAAACTTACAACTGTGGTAATCCCTAAGGCTTTGTTCACTGATCAGTATGATCTTGCTACAGAGGGGGAGGGCAGAGAGAGCATGTATACCATTATGCCTGATAGAGTTTCTAGCATGGCTACTGGTAGCGAGCCAGAATCAGGTGTGCCTGCTGCATCAGAGACACTCACACATGAGCATACAGGAACCACTGGACAATTTCCTACAGCAAATGAGTCAACTCCATTCATTAAATTCAGTTCTGCAACAGTGCTTGATAATGAAGCATCAGCTGAAGGAAGCAGAGAAGACCTGAGAGATGTGAAACCTACTGTGTCATCCAGAACACCTGTATCCTTTTTTGTACCGACTGTTAATCAAACGGAATCAGAGACCACTACTCTCTCAGGAAGCACTGTTTCTCTACAAAGCTTTGGAGAAAGCACTATGTCTCTTATCCACTCATCTCAGCAAATGGAAGGATCATCCATCTTGGACACACAAGAAAAAATGATGGAGGGGGAAATGAGAACAATGATTATTAAGATCCCTCATGCTACAACTGTCATTCCTACAAGTGTTATAGTAAAATCTGAGGGACGTTCTGCAAATGAGAAGTTCACACAGACTCCTCCACCTTCTGGCACGTGGCTGCTGACAGATGAAGGGTATATGACAGAAGAGTCATCTCATACTAAAAGAATACATGAGTTAGATATAGAAGATGGCATGTCTGGAATGGAGCCTACATCATCTCCAGGGCAAGTTACAGAATACACAAAGCATCCAGGAGCTCTGATTTCAGCAGTTACTGATGAAACTGAGACAAGCATGGAGCCAGTAGAAGCAAAAACTGATGAAGAATCTGTGTCAGCTGATTTTGATCAGAGTAAACAAACTACAGGCATCTCCCATGTAAGCAGCTCTTTGGATATGGAAATGGTCACAGTACCCAAAATATCAGAGGGTGAAAGTAGTGTGACAATAAAGTCTTTTAGCTCCTCAAGTATTACAGTTTTCCCAAGTGTTATGCCCACAGTCATGGGAGTATCTGAGCATGAAGTAGATGAAATATCAGGGTATGTTCTGGAAATACCCATTACAACCTCAGAAGCTGGACGCAGAGAAGTTAGTGAGATAGCAACAGCAACACCTGCTGAGGAAGTCTCTACTGAAATGGAAGACTCAATACACACAGTGGTAGAGGAAGGCCAGGCAAGTATTGCAGCATCAACTGAGGAGGAGTTGGTGACAACATTTCAAGACAGAGAAGAATCGCAACCAGTTGGCTTTGGAAGGACACAAGAATCTATTATATTTACAGATGTAACAAAGGTAGATACTACAGGCCCACAGAAAGAACTCAATGCTTCTCTATTTCCTGTTACTCTAGAGAGTGAGGTCATAAGAGGTACGCCAGTTGCTGATCCAACTCCTTTTGATGGTATCTTTGATTCAGAAGCAACAGAAAGAACTGCAAAATATAGTGAGGTGTTCCCAGAAGAAGTTTCCACAAAAGATCAAGATACTGCCACAGAGTCTACATTACCTGTGACATCTGCCCAAGTACATGAAAAAAAGACAGCACCGGGACCTGAATTGTCTCAAATAACTATTCAGGAAAAACAGGATGAGACAGGTTCAGCTTATGGTGAGTTATATCCAGCAACAGAAATATCAGTGCCCTTGATGACCGTCACAGATTATGGAAAAGTTTTAGTACCTGGTGAAACTAGCACCACGACATTGCATCTAGCAGTGACTCCTAAAGCTGAAACTGCTACTGATCAAGAAAAGAAGGTCACAAAAGTGATGCTTGTAACAGTGGATACCGAAGCTGAAACACATGAAAGCAGAACTCCCACCAGGAAAGAAGATAGTGATGTGGTGAGCTTGGAATCTGTGTTGCCCCCTCATACAATGGCAGCAGGTCATTCTACTGTGGAAAGTATTACTCATCTGACTTTGGGAGCTTCTCCAAGCCAAGCTGTGGAAGGTTCAGGAGTATCAGAAGAAATTAAAATGTCTGTATTCTCACCTATTGCAACAGAGAAGACAACAATTCTCACAGATGTGACAACATCTTCCATTAGAGCTGTAAGCAGTGTTCGGCCTACGTCAGCAACCAAGCCTTTTACTACTCAAAAATCACCTCGTATAATTCCTGAGGAAGAAGAGGAGGTAACAAGCAATGACATCATCATAATTGATGAATCTATTTCTCCTAGTAAAACCACTGCTGATGACGATCTGACAGGAAAGATATCAGAATCAGAAATTGATAAGGAATATTTCACAGCTTCAACTGCTACTGCAGTTACACGACCTACAGCATCACCCAAAGTGAAGGAGGCCACAGAGGCTTTGCAACCTGCAGAGGTGTCTCCTTCTACTTCACAACCCGATAGTGCAAAAGACATAAGATTGTATGTTATTCAAGTCGCAGGCAATGATACAGGTAAGATTTTGCCTTTTAGACTTGTAATCCATCGGAGTGGACAGATTAGCATAACAAATCGGTGTTTATTGGATCACACAAGCTTTATCTAGACAGCAGCTTCCTAAATATTGGTAGGTCTATTTTTCTATCCATTAAAAACCTGTTATATATATGGTTTGGGGTAAGATTAATTTCTGTATAAGAATTACTATGAAAATGTGTTTGCTTTTTAAAGTCATGATGGCTATAGACGAGTTTTCTCATTTCATATTATCCAGTCACTGATTTAACTTCAGCTATCTGTGAAACAAGCATTTTAATTTCACAGCTTCCATTCCATGCATTACTAGTCCTAAATAAAGCACTAGATTATTTTAACATTCCATTACTCTGTAGCAATTAACAATGCCATGTACAGTGCAGTCAGCTAAAAAAGATTAAAACACTTTGACTGTGTCCACAAGTGGACCTCCTATGATTTGACAGAAGGCTTTTGGGACATTTTCATAGCATAATGCAATATTTTAAAAATTAATTTTAAGGAATCTCTGGTGCAAATTGATATTATTTTTAGTTTTATTCAGTTTTTAGCTGATGGCATAGTACATGTGTATGTAGCTTAAATTCCATGGGTATCCAGAACAGAAAATCCTGAAGTAGCAGTGAAATCTTGAGTTTTGTGGTAAATATATCTTCATGATGCAATAGACTGTCAGCTGATTAATACTTAAGATGTCATAGTAAAACTTTTTTTCTTTTTAATGGAATATAGAAGAACTGGCAAAAAGGATAAAGCTCAAAACATATGTTCTATGCTTCATTCCAATTATTATAATAAATAATATGTAGTTTATAGCTAGAGATTT
>VWZI01023039.1:108187-125680 GCA_013396835.1 Psilopogon haemacephalus
AACTGCACAGGTCAGTAGTAGGTTAACCTTCTATTTCAGAAAATAATAGTTCTGTTATTTTAACAGTTAAATACTGCTTTTTTTTCTATGGTATGTCATAATTATTTTGTCCGAAGCTTTTCGTGTTACCAATGTCTTGGAGTTCTCAATTAAATGAGACAAATCTGGTAAGTCAGAACAGAAGAGTAATTTCTAAAGACTAGACTTAAACCACATTTTATACACTTTTATACCTGTGAAAACTTGGTCAATTCATCTTAATAGCTGGACTGTATAGTAATGAGCTAGTTTTCCCTGTTACATTGTTAAATTATATTTATTGCATGTGGAAATGTGGATTCTGCTGGGTGCATTCTAGGAGGCTGGAGAGAAGTGGGATGTTTTGGGGAGGTGTGGAAACTTGGCATTTTATTCAGATAGTGCACATGTACTATTCAGAATGTTTCTGTATTTTCATCAGGAAGAGTCTTACTGTGTACTTTTTTGGGGACCATGTGGGTACTGTGATTCAGCAAATCAGGAGTTAGCTCAAGATGAATTATCTAAAGGGCAGCACAACAGTGCAGCATCAGTCTTTGCAGATAGTTTTGCTTTCACTTGGGTAATGAGATCTTTAGGGTAGGCTTTCTTCAGGATTCGGCATCTGCATGGACTTCCTAAAGCTGTGTGTACATTTCTTCAGATACATGTGTGTGGAGGTGTTTGCAAGGAGAGCTCAAGCTATACATGCTTAAAAATTTGCCTTTGGGAATGATTTAGTCAGTACAGAAAGGTTAGGTTTTCTCTTGAAATATTTAAAAAATCTCTAAATGGCAGTCTCTGTATTCTCTTTAAATTATCATATATCTTTTACATGGTCAAAAAGGAGTTTTATTTATTTCTCTATTTTCGGAATCTGAGAATATAAAATTCCCCCATTTAGCTATCCACAGAGAAAAGGCACTCTGTACCTACCTACCTAAGTTAGAGCCTCCATAAAGATTTATTCTGTCTCAGGAATTAGTGATTTCTTTCTCCAAGAATGAAAAACTGCATCTGAAAAATTCACTCAGGCCCAGTTTCACTTCATTCTTCCTCAGTCCATAAACTTTTCTTTGTACCGAAGAGGAATGAATTTGATAAATATTGCTAACATATGCCTTTCACCAGGATTTAGTTCAACTTACTCTATCATGCTTTGTTTGAAAATTGACCTGCAGTTATAAAGGAACTGCATAAACTGTACCTTTGGTCTCAGCTAAATGGGAACAAAAATGTTTTTTTCATCATTACATCTCCATGATAAACTAAAGATTATTTCCTCCATTGCTTTGGCATATTTTCAAGGTAATACAGCTTACCATTCTTAAATAAAATAATCATAATCAGTAATTGTTATAAGCAAAGGCTTATGGCATGGTTTTCAAGTCAAGTGTCCAAATATGCCTCCTAAGAAAAGACAACTTTTTTACCACTTCAAATAATAGCTATTTCAAATGAGAATAATAATAAGATGTTTGCTGTATAAATGGAATTGCATATACATGAATAAGTAAGTGTACAAAATATTTATGAATTTTTTTTTTTTTGACACCTCCTTGTTACTCAGCTTTTGTCAGAAGCAACAGTATAAGAGTGAAGCAGGGCTCAGTGGAAGTACAGTACCATGTTTTGTTTTCTATCAGCTGTATAATTTAATTGCAGTAAAGGCTTGTTATTGTACTAATACAAATGAATATTATTCTCTGCATCTCCATTTACCATTTGTAGTGTAGGTACAAGAGTATTTAAGTGCTTCATGGAGGTGCTATTAGGCTGTGTTAGTAAGAAGCAGCATTTTTTACTGCTTGTGGAAGTGAAGGGTCAAGCCAAATAAGTAGAGTTTTGAAAGATGCAGAAATTTTTAGAAGTTCCCAGCAAGTAGGACAGAGTGTATACCTGGCAGCACAGGAGTCCCTTTGCTATGTCTAGGTGTCCTACCTCATGGTAAAGTGTGGCAACAGCAGCCTATTGTTGCTCTGGTTCTGCTGAGTTCAGTTGTGGCTATGCACCGGCGGAGGGAGAAATGGGAAAGATATCTTGTGCCTTTTTTCTCCATCTCAAACACTGGCACCAACTTCATTGAAGTGCTTTGAAGTCTTTGGCTAGAATGTACTGTTGATATATGGAATGTGTTATGGATGTACGGAATGTGGGGGATATTTTTCTTCATTATATACTCAAACTACACTTGAAAGATGTTGAATGTTAACTGGATTAAATTCAATTAAATGTAGTGGCAAGGCTCTCAGGCTGTTTTAAACATGCCCTCACCCTTAATATGAAGTAGCACAATATATAACTGAAAGCTGATATTAAATATTTTCATTTTTTATAATACAGTAAGCCTTTACATTAATTAGACCATAAAAAGTTTCTCCTAGAGATTTTTTCTTACACCATTCAAACAGTAAATAGTTATATCTTTTCAAATGCATAATTTCAATCAATTAAAACTTTCATAGAGGATGTTTCAGTTACTTTTAGATTTAAAAATTACCCATGGAAACAGAAGTAATTTGGGAGCATGGTGTAAGGTCAAGCTCATTAGCTTAAATTCTGGAAAATTTGCTCTAGTGCTGGTAAGAAAGAACACAGTACTGAATGGAGTAAGCTGCTTATTTGTATAAGAATGCAGCAATTTTCATTGAGAAAATGTGTAGTACAAACAATTCATATACTTCCATGTGAGCAAGTGTGAGGCAGGTGCACAAATTAATGAGGGGTAAAAAGCATGGCATATTTGACACCCTATGGGACACGGTCAAATCTAGAGCAGGTGTTCCAATTAACGAAGAAAATAAATTTGTGCATGGGCAAACATCTCTTTTTATGCAAAAGCACCAAACATGTTTTATAATGGAAGGAGGCTGGGACTTCATTCACTTAAGTAGAAAAACAGGCTATTCCCTTTGGATTATGACTGTGTTGTGAGAGTGAGAAAGAGAGTGAAAAGCAAAATAGCCCTACACTGTGCTGTGTTGCCACATTATCAGCTTTCTGTTGCATCGGATAGGACAGAGTAGTTCGTCTTTCACTGCAAAGGTGGAAAACTTGCCACCTTGTGCCCTTTTATGCTCTCGTAGATCCTGTGTGTTGTAGTGGTGAGGATTGATGCTGTTGCTGGAAGGTGATGGATGAGCAGCTTTAAAAAACTTCAAACCTGAAGGAGCTTTGCAGTTCATAAAGCTTTTATGAGACAAAAAATGCTTGTGGGGGTGTTGTTGAACAGTGGTTGAGGGGATGCTGGAAACATAACTCCTGTCTGTATCAGAAGTAATTTGCACACCTGCATTTTTTGGAGACATATAAAAGTCTTTACTTAGTGAATATGTTTCAAAGTGCTTATTGGACCCTGGGACTCACACCAGCTCTGTCTGGTTTCTTGTCCCCTCCAGCTTTGAATGGAACAAAATTGCAGGAGCCTGTGCTTTGTAAATGCAGGATTTTATGGAAAAAGGTTACAAACCTTTGTGTTTCAACATGTAATTCTCTGACATGCATATTTCAGTCTTCGCAGCATAAGAGGGCATGCAAAATTTGAATGAAATGCAGAATGGTAATGAGTCATAGCCATAAACCTTAACAAAGAAGGCAGAATAGAGTCTGTTCAGCTGCATCTTAGGCCTTGTCTTAGAATTAATTTAATCCTGTTGTCTTTACAGATCCTTCTGGAGCACTGTCTCAGATCATCATGGCTCTCTTTAAATCTGATTCTAATATCTGGCCTGAATTGCTGCTTGGCCAATTTTTACCCATGTTTATTCTTGCCAGCATTGTCTTCAGCTTGAATAGGTCTTTTTTCTTCCTGACACTTATCCCTTAGATACTCTTATTTCTCTGTTCAATTATAAAGAATAACCATGCCCCCTTTCAGCTTACATTTTGTTAACTTCCAAGGGGAGTGTGTGCATGGGATAGTGGAAATGTGCTGGGAACCTGATGGGAGGACAGACACTGGTTATGTTCTAGAGGCTGTGGGTGTCAGGACATTGCTGTGACCAGAGTAGATGATAACATGGAGGGACAGGAGTGGCATGCCTCAGAACATCATTTCCAGGTAGCCCCTCACCTGCAATAAAGACAGTTTAAAAGCATGCAGCATGTAGGCTTACATCTGTCTGCACCTGTACACACATTTTTCTCTTTTAAGTTATTTTATTTATGGCCAATGGCAAATACTTATACTTTGTATTATACACACATATGCTACATGCCCTTTTTGGTGCACCTTTCAAACATTTCATGTATTAATTATTGTGTCAGACTTTTGCTGAGGGTGAGGAAACATCATCTTCGGTGTGCTGAAATAATTTGTTTTTTCTCAAATGAAAAGTGTATATTACTCAAACCTATTGTTAATTCATAGGACCTATTGCAAAGGATAGATACTGTACTGCAATCTCTGCATTCTGATGGTTTGTGCAGTGATTGATAACACATTCAAGTACACATATTTGAATAGGACTTCCTTGTCTGTACAAGCTGTTCAACTTTCTTAACAATTACTTAGTATTTGATATCACCATCTGACCTTCAAGAGAGGAAGAGTTCCAAATTTACCTTAACACTGCGTTGAGCAAAACACTATCTAATTTACATTTCTACTTACATGCAGCATGGTGTTCATGTGGCCTAATTTTATTGATATTGTGCAGCTAGATTGACTTGACTTAATTTCGGGTGAGATACTGAAACAACAGTAAAAGGCCTCACATGGACTGAATCAACTGCCAAGCTTACTAAATTCAAAATGTCTTATGTATTTAATAAGGAGCCAACTTTATTTATTTATTTGGGTTTATTTGATTATTTATTTTTTTATTTATTTGTCTTGTATCTTTATTAAGTGTATTGATCCAGCTAACATAAAGACTACATCAGCTGCTGTTTATAATCAGCTTTGGAGAAAGGTCACATTCCCTGCTGCCCTAAGTATGCTGCAGTTAAGAAGTGTGGTTTTAGTTCAGTATTTGAATTAGTAACATGGTCTTTCCTGGAAATGTTTTGGTTTGAGCCCTGGGCCTGTCTGTTCAACTAAGAAAGGAAACCACCACTAAGTTCTGAAACGCATTTCCAAATCACACTTCGACGTCAATGTCCTGAACGACACAACTTGGTTTTACTTGCAAAACCTGTTACAGATACAGCCAAATTCTCATTTCATCTAGTTAACTTGTTAAATACCAGGTAATATGGCCAGATTCTGATACCATCTTCCACAGTGTAACTATACCATAGTATTGCCAATGAGGTGACTGAGAGAATTGTTACAGAGATAGTAGATATCTGAAGGTCTTCCTGGTTCATTCTGTAATTGGGTGATTTTCTCTTTAGACAAGCTTGTATCACGTGTTTAACCCAAACTGATAGACCTCTACGTTAGTTAAATCGGTTGGAATTTTTCTATATTAGAATAGTCATGCTGGAATAGTGTTGTAGAGGCCTTTTTAAAAGAAGTTGAACTTCACATGCAAATCATATTTAAAAAGCAACAGCAATGATGCCTTGTGTGAAAGCAAGCCCTAATAACAATTTTTTTTAAAGTAATAAATTCTATATTTTTGTACACTGCTGCTTTTCCTAAAACAATGTGAAGTAATAATAATAACTGTGCATATCCAACAGAGCTGAAACTTGATGCTTAGAAAGTTTCACAAGAAGCTAAGACTGTGAATTAACAAGTAGTCTCCAGGCCACTTTTGCTGGCTCTACTTAGAGACTTATTATAGAGCAATAATTTCTTTTTTCACATACTTTTTATAGACTTCCATAGATAAAAGGAAAAGTGCCCTAACTTAAAATACTCTTCAGGGGATGCCTACACATTCCCTGCTGCTTTTCCATTGTTTCCAAGGAAACATCTCAAATCTAGACACAGGGATTACACATTGCTAGCTTTCTTATAGGTCTTTGTTTATTCATGAGAGAAATTAAGGAATTTTATTCATAGGTACAATGTAGTTTTTCATACTTCTGTTGTGAAAGAGAGGAATCCTTGTAGAAGTTTTGTTTTTATTTGGATAAAGTCTAAAGAAATCCTAATGTAGAAAATATGATCTGTTTTTAATGTGGAAACACAGTAAGAATTTTTTTTTTTTTTGAGTGAACTAGTTTGCTGTACTAAACTTCTCAGATTGTGTCCAGATTGTAAAAACTCTAAGTACTTCTGATGAAGATAATATTTTATCACCTCTTTCAGGAAATTTTACCTATGCTGCGTATGAAATGATGCACTGAATAAATACAGGACATGATCCTAGAAATGTAAATAAGCATATTTTTACAAGTGGTCCAAAGCGTAAAGATCACAATAGAAAGTCATTGCCTTAAGATGGATCATGAGATAATTAGTCTAAAAACAGCACTTTAAAATGTTTATTGGCTATTTTTTTAGAGTATGTAGCTTTCAGGGGTATTTTTTGCAATTGTTCTTTGCGTATTTTAGATTTAGTGATTAAACCTATTCTTGCTAATCCAGCTGGTCTTTTTTTATCTCTTTCTTTTTGACAGTGTTTAGATGATAAATTCCCACTTGTGTCTTTCAAGATACTTGTGAACTATTTCCTGGCACAAGTCAGGATCACAGGATATTAGGGGCTGGAAGAGACTTCAGGTCCAACCCCCCCTAATAGACCAGGACCATATGATCTAGCACATGTTGCACAGGAACACATCAAAATGGGTCTTTAAAGTCTCCAGACAAGGAAACTCCACAAGTTCTCTCTAGAGCCTGTTCCAGTGCTCCATAACCCTTACAGTAAAGACATTTCTCCTCATTTTGAGGTGGAACTTTCTGTGCTGTGATTTACATCCATTGCCCCTTGTCCTATCACAGGGCAAATGAGAAGAGACTAGTCCTACCTTCTTGACACCCAGCCCTCAGATATTTATATACATTTATTAGATCCCCTCTCCAGACTCTAAATCCCCAGATCTCTCAGTCTCTTCTCATAAGGGACATGCTCTTTAATCATCTGTGTAGTCCTCTGTTGGACCCTCTGAAGTAGATCCCTGTCCCTGCTGAACTGTGATGTGTTCAGAGTGTCTGCTGCACATTTTGTGTTGCCTTTGGGAGCATGCAGCTGAAGTGATCTGGTTGGCTTTTTGTTTGTGTTTGTTTTTGTTGGTTTTTTTTTCCCCACAGAGTAATGCTCATTTATTTTTAAAACTGCTCAGTCAATTGCTATAGGACTTCTGTGTTATGTTTGATCGAATGAGGAAAACTCAGTATACAAAAAAAAAAAAATGTATAGGAATTTCGCTTTGGAAATTATTTGATCTGAAATCCCTGAGAAGAAAAGCATCTGAAATTTTGCTCCTGATCTGCAGCAATCTTATCTTCCAATGGCCTGTCCGTGATTCATTTTTACCTCTGCTCTATTTCATCATTTCATTTCATTCATCATTATCTTAAAGAACGCATAAGAAACATTAAAATTTTTTAACCTTAATCTTGGACTTTCTCATTAAGCAAGAGTTCTGTGGTTTTAGTGGGAGGATTTTCACATTAGGAAAAGAATTTCCAGATATTTTATGTAGTTGTGTATTCCTCAAAATAAAAGTAAAGAATATGCCTATATGAACACTGAGTAGAATTGGGATTTCTTTTTCATAAGATTTTTATTGTGGGATTTTATCTAAACTATTTTTTCCTTTTATGGAGATGCTGAGTGAAATAATTATTTGGTTTCTTGTGTATTTTCCACTCAGGTTTGTGGTGATTTTCCAGTGAGATATTGGGTAAATACAAAATATTATGAGCAAAATTGTTGAGTCATTTGGAAACTCTGTGTATGTTTGATTTAACTGATAGGCAATAATTAAGCTCATGAGAGGTATCCTCTAGTGAAAGCGGGCAGTGATATTAAGGTTGTAATGGTGATTGAACCTGGAAAAAGCTTTGCTGTGGGTATGGTGTCTTTGACCTTAGTTCAGGCACTCCTTTTCATGCTTGAAGAAGCCAAAGCTACTTTAAGTTTTGACAAAATTTTTTGGGCTAATCAGCTGAACACTCAAGATTTGTATAAAGTTCATACCATCAGGAAGAAGGCTGCTAACATCAAACTCATCACAGTTTGTAAGTTAATGAAGTGCAACAGGTATCAAAGATACTGACAGGTTTTGTTGCTTTCTGTGAGTGTTTGGTGTAGGAGTCCAGCACTGCCAAATAAGAAACACTGTTGAGTGCTGCAGTGTATGTAAGATAAAAACTAAGCACACTACTGAGTTACCAGGTTTAGCAAATTACCTGAGAAGGCATAAACCATGGGTATACTGTACCCTACATGAAGAACACGCTGAAAAAATCAACGAAACAGAAGTATAGCTACATCTCCAACATGTTACTGAAGCATTTATTTATTTATTAGAATTAACTATTTGGCTTCTTGGCCTATGTGTTTTTTTCCCAGTTTATTCTGCCTACTTTCAAGGCCTGTTAGATATGAACTGAATCAGTAGTCACATAACTGTGTTAATATAGAAAGGACTTTGTGCTGATAGGTTTCTAGTCAAAAGTCTGTCCCTCTCTGTCAATTTTTTAGTGCTGCACCAAGCTTACCACATCTAGACGTCTATTTTTAGATATAGCTGTTTGAAAGCTTTTGTTCTCAAGTATTGTCTAACACAAATATCTTTTAAAAAAAAGAAGTGTTTCCAAAAACAAGTAAATATATTTCCAAAATGAATGTTCCATTTTAGCCAACAAAAGCAAAACAAAGGTTAGATGGAAAAGGTTCTGTTTTTAGAAGAAAAATGAAACTTGTCATTTTTATATATGTATATGATTATGTGGTTAAAAAGTTCACAATCTGTATACAATATATGTAATTTTCTCAGCTCTAAGCAAATAGTTAAATAGTTAAATATTTGCATCTTGCTTTCAGATAAGTCTCCACTTATAAATCTATCCTCGAGTACTTGCTGCATCAGGCTTCTTTTTCTGTTCTGCTTTCTTCTTTCTATTTCATGTGCCATTGAAATGTGTCTGAAGAGTTCAGGAAAGCATAAGGATCACAGGCACTCCCAAAGTTGATTCATGTAGAAATTATATAGCTTAATACTTAATTTTTGAAAGGCATTCAAGTGAATGATGATGCACTCCTTTTCCTGAAATTTTACCTGAAAGAGATTCACACTTGCATTATTCATCTACATCAGAGAGGTTTTTAAAACCCTGTGTTGGTTAAACTGAGGATCTGGTTTATCCTTAGGCTGCTTTGAATTCTTAATACCTGAATCAATCATATTCATTAACCTTTACACCTCAATCTGAAAATTTCCCCAGCTTTTCTCTGTCCAAGTCAAAGGGTGATGCTAACAGTACTCCATTAAAATTGCAGTTACAGAATCCACTCTGTGTCTTCTGAACAATACTTTGAAAAAGCAAAACTCAGATTTATGTAAAGAAATTAATGTGTTGTATATGTCAATACCTATGTGACATATGTTCTAAAACATGTAGTATGATTATACTGTAGTGACTTGAGTTGCTGTTGCTACAGTTGTAATTCCAGTCATTTTGCACAAGCAGATGGGTCTAGAACAAGGGTGTTTTGTCCCACAATGGACAATTCCAGCAAAGCTTTCATCATATTTCAATGAAGAAAATTGAAGCTTTTTAAAAAAAAAAAAAAGCCTTGATAGAATGTGTCAGATGACGAATGGCTCTAAATATCACCCCAGGAGAAGCAGAGACTGCATCTTAATACTGTATCTAATCAGCTATGATTTCGAGTTATGGCTGTAAGACATTCAATTAAAAAGGTGTTTATGAGGTATGACAACTATGTATGAAAATTTCAGGGTATATATAGACCGTAAACCTTGACAAGTGGCAGTATATGTACATAAGCTTCTCCAGATATCCGTCAAAAGAGCATTATGGGGTAGATCAGGTGGGGTAATCATCATCATAGTTTAACTTTTTTTAATTGAGTGACTAAGAAGAAAGGTATTCTGTGTTAAGAGAATCCTTCCCCTGTCCTCTCCTTTCCCTCCTTCAGAACTGCCACACTCTGGACTATAATGTAACTTTGCTCCTAAACCCAAATACTGTGATAATCTGTTCTTGGTTCTTCTGGGAAAGGTCTCTGTCTTCTCATATGAGGACAGCCAGAACTGGTTGCATCTTGTTCCATCTGTGTAACAGCAGAAACATTTGAGGTTGCCCTGATGTAACTCAGTGTAAGTGTAGCCAAGGGTGGCAGTGAAATGGGCTAGAAAAGGGCAAGATCCATTCACACATCACTATTTCCACCTCAGTCATGGAATACCACATGAGATCAAGGCTGGAGTCGTTTTGTTGAATGGTTGCTTCCTTCCCAGACAACTCTTCTGTTTGCCATCTGACCTGTTGAGTTGTCCTGTGGAGTTGGACTTTTCTCTCTATATATATCCAGACAGAGCAGCTCATCCAGACTGTGTGACTGCACAGTGTGACTTTTTGCTTTATTTAGGATTTCAGCTGGAGAAAATTATTTATTACTTGCCAGTTGTTTGGCTTTGGGTTGTTTAGCCCTGCAGAGTTTCAGAATTATCTCCGTAGGCAGTAAGTAAAATGTTGTCATTGGAAGGATGCTCATATCAGGGACTACTGAGAAGGAGATGATGCTGGCTGGAGTATCGTTTTGTTAATGGCATACTAGAGCAGAAAGGAAATGGGAATGATTTTCTTTAGAATACTGTATGAAAATATTCAGTCAGTATCCAGGGAACTATATCCTGCACTTGCTAGGGCTTAGACTTGTCACTGCAAGGCTACCATTTTTAACAACTTGACATTTCACTCAATATGTTTTTCCTTAAGAAGTTTACTGCTGCCCCATGGGGTGAACACAGGAAGCAATGAGGCTGAAGGAAGCATCAGATATTGACAGAAGGCTTAATGATGTGCTTTTGTAATAAAGCAATTCCTTTATTTCTGACATGGTTTTTGCATCATCATGTCTACTAAAAAATTAGCAGGTGTGTTTAAGTAAGCACAGCCATGCAGATGAGATCTCTGTGCAAAACAAATGTCATTTAAGTGACATCCATGTCCATGGGTGTTTCTGGTTGTACACAACAACTGTGTCAAGATGGTGCTTGGGGATATGATGCAGCTGTAAATAGGTTGCAGATTAGGAATACTCCAGCAATTAGGACTCAGGATTCAATAGCACTGTATCTTGCATGGAAATGGAGACATCCAAATACAGTAAAGCAGACTGGATAAGTGAATTTGAGTAGGCAAGACTGACCACCCACCTTGAACTACTTTCAACTCCTACCCAGCCACCTGTGCAAAATAATTATTTTCAAATACTTTCTTTGAGAAATTCACTTCAGTAGTTGAGATTTTTATGCAAGGTCAACTCATATATGAGTTTTGTTGTTTTAATTTGCTGCTGCTGAGAATTATAAAAATGAAAATTTCTCCTTTGTTAGAGAGAGAACAAAACATAATTTTAAAAATAAATTAAGAAAGAAAATAATAACAAAAAATCAAAACAAAAAAAAGCCCAACAAAACAAACTATTGAAATGTGCACTAAGTCCTTAAGTATTTCTAGAAAGAGACAAAATTAACAAAACTTATCAAAACCTACATCCATCTGGGGAATGTTTTTTTCAAATGACCTAAATAAATCCTTTTGTTTATCTAGACTGAACAGTAATCAAGGACTGGATTTTACTCAGCCTCATCATACTAGTCATGTTAATGTGAGGTAGAAGCATTGCAATAATCAAAAGTTTAATTATTTCTGGATTTTCTTTGCTGTCTTTTACTTAGGTATGTATAATAGTAGCCATGTTTCTTTAACACCTTAGACCAGCTCCTTGGCACAATTCCCACCTTTTCCTGATGAAGGAGATGGGTTATGCCTGAAGCACTATTGTACTTTGACCGTGCTTAGGTAGGCTAATGATATTACAAGATGGCACAAGTTAGAGGAATTGCAGGTACTGAAGGCTGACAGTTGGAATTTTCCTTCAGCAGGAAATGTCTTTATTTCAAAATCTTATTTATTTTGAAATTAGATGAAAAGAACCTTTTAAAAAGTCCTTTTTCTAGGAAACAAAATGTCCCCGAAGATGTTATCAGAATCCTTTATTTCTGTAAAACTGAAGCTTTACATTCCAAGTTAAATGTAATATTTTAAGGGATAAAAAAGGAACTCTGAATACACAATTCTGAAATGACAACAGAAATTTTAATAGTTAAATAACTATGTATTTATAAGCAAATAAGCATTATTTATACTAATAACAATTAGTTATTTAGAAATAAATACCTATTTCTATAACTGTTAAATAGCTATCTTTTCAGACTACTTCTTTTCTTCTTCAATATGATTTAAATATCAAAATATATTAAGCAAGATGGACACATTCCTGTGGAATTGGTTGAGCTTTATTTTACTGGAAGATTTTCAATGAGCCATAGCCATAAAACTGCTTGAATCTACCCAGACTACAAATCTGGTCCCTGGCATAACTGAGGTTGAGTGGAGTCAGTATACAAAATAAAGCTGTTTAAGGCTTTCCTTATGATAGATCACCTCCTAAGCCTAGATGCCAGGCTTTGCTGGACAGTAAGAGGGTTTTTAGTATACCATTTTGAACCTTCTCTGCTTTGAGAGCTCCCAAGCATTTTTCAGATAAGGTGGAAACCTATTGACTGAATTTAGGTTGTCTGAGAGTTGGCTCACTCTTCATAAGTCATCTCTGCAAACCTATCAGGAGTTCTATTAGGTTATTCTGAGAATCATAATCAAATGCACATTTACTGAGTGATTCTGTGTATTATCTATTTGGATCTGCTTTTTCGTAGCAGCTTCCATCTGCAGCAAATTCTATGACTATGAGTGTGCAAAAATGAGAAAAGTAACAGCCCATGCTTCTGTCTTCAGTCCTTGCTGGTTTTCACAGATGTTTATGCAATCTCTTTGTGCAATGACTTTCTCAGAATAATGGCTTTTGAATAAGAAAGGGTCTGATCAATAGTTGTTATGAAGTTTGAGACATCTGACTTAAGTTGTCATTTGACAGTCTGCCTAAGTTGTTGTTCTGCAATGAGCTGAAGCATTGTGCTGCTAGGTATTAGGTATGTTGCTTGTTCCACAGTCCTAGTCTTGGGCACCTGACCTTGATGTCAGAGCATCTGATCAGTTGTAGATAAAATCTAAGGCCATTGCCAGGGAGTCCAAGTTTATTATCATGTGTGTGATGGGAGTCTTCTGCAGGAGGTAAAACTAGTTAGATAATGGTTGGATTCAATGGTCTTAAAGGTCTTTCCTTGATTCTATGTCTATAGTACTGTACAGACCAACTGTAGTAACAAAGGGGAGACACACAGAAATAAATGTAGAGTACTTATCTGTGGGAAAGAAAATGGGTGGCTTAACATGGAAAAACAGAGGAAAAACCAAAAATACATATTTGTTTCAGTTTTTCATCTTAAATTTTGTGAAAACTACTTTGTTGGTATTTTAATTTTTTTTTTTTGTGAGGTTTTTTCTTTGTTGGGGATTCTTAGTGTTTTTTCATGCTAACCTGTCCTTTGGCTATGGGTTCTTGATAGTGAGCATTATAAAGCCTGTGATAGTGGTTTTTGGGGTTTTTTTTGGAAGGTCCACAGGAGATTTTATTACACTTTCTGTGAATTTCATGGGTTTATCAGATCTCTTATCCTACAAAAGACTGCACTCTGTTACTTCTTGCAAACAACTCAGATCTGAAGAAATAAATTAACAGGAAGCTATAGGAGAAGTTCAGTTATCTGCAAGATGGTAAATTACATGTTAGCAGACCCGTTTTGAATGAGACTTCACAAAAATGTGCTTAATTTTAAGTCTTCTGAATTAACTACTTGGGTTTTGAAGGTTTGGAAAATATCAGAATCTGTTTTCTATTTAATTATTTATTCTTCTTCAGCTGCTTATCTCAAGGCTTTTGGGGGGTTTTTTGAGAGAAAATGTTTTCCATTGCCTGCCCCATCCTGCCCCACTACCTTATAAAAGACCTTTGGGGTTCTTTGTAAAATATTAAATGTCTTCTGAGAAAGAACATTACTAAACTTAACACTTTATTTTTTTTCATGTGCAGAAGGCAGATTGTCCATCAGTAACATGGGGCAACTTTTATCTCTGATCTGTGAACACTAAGTGTGGGCTTAGAACCAATTATTACTTAAAATGTAATGGAAATTAATGTCACCTCAGAAAGCTGCTCTCTGGTTATATCTGGTAGCAGCCAAATCCTCTTGTGGCTACAAAGTACCCCACTGAGAGAGAGCTCCAATTCTCACACAATTGACTGTTACTGAGAGACATGCTTATTCCACGCTGGTAGTTTTAAACATCCAGACATATTAAATAGATTAAGAAACACTCTAGGCAGTGTATACACTCACCTATCTATTCCATCTCTATTTCACTGCATACCTCATCACTTTCCTCAGTAAGAGGCTTTGCTTATAAATCTTCTTTAAGACTTGTTTGGATTGGCTTAACTACTCATTTTTACCTTGTTTTTCTTGGGGTCATAGTAGAAAACCAACTCTTTGAATAAGCACTGCTTTTGGCTTGTTTGCCCTTATAATGTGTGAACTATTGATAAACATATTTATAAGCTAAAGTCCATTTCTTTTAAAGTCATCATTTAGTTTCATCAATAGTCTTGGATCTGTATGTCTATATGCAGTTGAAATGAACTTGAACACAAATGGGGAAACATATGTCAACTTCATCTGAACATACTGAACATTGAACGTACAAAAGTATGTTAAGTGTTCATGTGTCTGCCCTAAGTCTAACAAATCAGCTCAACTGATAAAGATTTCCCCTCCTATATTGCTGTTTTATGGCATCACTTCAGTTTTTATCCTAGTGCCTTGCTTGTGCTTAAAGTTCAAGGTTACATGCTACACATGAGCTATAGGGTTACATAGATTATTTGCCATCTCTGAAGTTTAGGAAAATTTTACATACCAGCCAGCACTGAGCACTGGCAACTTGATTACTTGCACTGAATAATCAAAACTTTGGAAAAGAGAAGAAATTCTAATTATTTTTAAAGTCATTTGAATGTTTACTGTTTTCTTAAAAATGGATTATTTCCTTTTTTCTTAGCTAAAAAAATCCTAAACAAAATCACTTCGTATTTAATGAAAGAGCCTTCTGAAAGTTTATTATGTGAATATCATAGCTTTAGCTGACGTTCTTTCATGTGGATCTTTGTGGCATGTGAGATCTTGAAAAAGCTAACAAAGTTATAGTACATTCTGATAGAGATCTTTGCCTATGTAAGAATTTGTATATGTCTTCTAGGTGAATTTGGAACAGATGTTGTTCATTAAATTTATTACCTACCATAAATGATTTAGCAGGAGCTAGTAGTTTGAGGGACTCCCAGGTGTGCACTGCTACAAAAATAATACACTGGTCAGAACTTGTTAGTCACAGTACCCTCCTGCAAATTACAGCCTATCCAGGCCCATCCAGCTTTTAGAATTCATTTTAATGTGTAATACTATGCAAAAGCATATACATGCTTCATGCACACAATCCTCATAACTCTGTATGAAACAGTAATTTAAATGTCACATTAGTCCAGCTATATACCAGGTTATTTACGTGTATTCCTTCCTGAGCTGTTCATACAGAAGTTGCTTGCCCATGCACATTTCTGTATGTACCTCTGATTCTGTGTATGGGTGCAGTGATTTTATAGTGGATTTACTGGGAGGCAGTGTTACAATTGTTAATAATATGTTGTGTATTATTAATATTTTATGAATATTATTTTTTATTATTAATAATAATTGGAATTTCTGGTGTTTGGTCGGTAAGAGGCAATTACACAAAGGTTATTTATAAACACAGAATCAAATAGTTTAAACAGCTTAAACAGTCAGAACTTGGTAAATCGGGAGCCTGATAACAGGGGAAATCCTAACCCCGCCTATAATCACAGATGCGATAGGTACAGAGTGTCCAGAGGAGAGAAGGAGAAAAAAATTTGCCTTGCCGCTGCTGTAGGTTGCAATGCACACTGCAAACACGTGGCGCTGTGAAAGGGGTGTGAATAGACGTCTGGTCCCAGAGAGAAGCAGCAGGAAAAGAAGCAACGGCTCCAAATCATCCTCCCTTAAATACACTATTTTGAAGGGTGAAACTGGCCAATAGTCATTAGCATCCATTGTTTTGGCCAATGAATTCAAAGTTCTGCGCCTAGGTGTCCACCCTAACACTTGAGGGACAGCACAAGACACCTGACTTGATCATGTGCGACAGGGCTTTCTCGGACCAAAGCCGCATTGTCTGCTCAATCCTGCAACTCCTAGACCTTGCCACCTCCTCAGAGAGCAGGCATCTGAACTGATATGGTATGCCCTACCAGGACAGGCAGAAACTCTCAAAACTCCGCCAGTAGTTTGGACTTGCCATTACCCTTTCAATTATTGAATTCCCATATTTTTTTTCCTTTCACAGTGCTGGAAAGTGAGTGTACAATTCTGTGCTGATTAGACCCTCTACTATTCTGAAGATACAATACCTCAATACAACTAGAATTGCTGCTTACTAAAACTTCTAGATTCTGGAAGTGATATTGCTAGATATATTTCTCCACATCATACTGCAAATCTCAGATAATTAACCAAATAATTGTATTTGTTGTTGGACAAAATTTGAAAGGCAGATTTGGGGAGGCTTGAATAAATGGCTGCAGAAGCTCAGTTTTTCTGTGGCATCAGGAAATTTCTGCAAATATTTCTGTTGGAGGAAAGAAGAGGGGAAAATTCTCTTTCTGAGAATTGCATAAAACAGTTCCCATCAAGCACACGTGAGAGACAGGAGTTGCAATTCTGTAGAATAGAGTAGAGCTGTCATAGCACAAAGCAAACACCAGACAATATAGAATAGCCAGGCAGAAATGAGGCTAAAAACATTTTTTTTTTCATTACACTAGGAATGCTAAGCCTAGTGCTGTACAAACTGAATATTTTAGTGAAAATACAGAATACTAAATGTGATTTATTCTCTGTAAGGTTGGCAGAGACCTAATTTTTTTTCCCAAGCTGTTTGATGATTAGATCAAAGCCTCTTATTCAGGGCACCTTATTACATGTTCTTTGTAAAAGAGACCTGAAGTTGTCATTTACTCTTCAGCCACAGGTTTAGAAAAGTGAAGATTCAGTAACACTTTCTGAGTTTAGCTGTAAACACAGAATGAGATCCTAGAACATTCTTTGCAATGACCTTTTCAAGACCCACACTGCAGTCAATCTGCACAAATAAAACACCCCCAGACAGAGAATTGCAAGCCTTTCACAGGTCTCTGCATCAATTTAGTGTGATTTAATGCACCCTTTTTCCCGAATGATCACCTGATTAATTTATGAGGGCGCATAAGTCATAGAGGTTAGATGATGTTTATGTGTAGGAGACAGAAAGAGTTGGGGCTGTTCAGTTTGGAGAAGAGAAGGCTC
>VWZI01023041.1:0-19049 GCA_013396835.1 Psilopogon haemacephalus
TTTCTCACACAAATTCTCCAATTAGCTCAAACCAACACATCTGGAGCTTCTAGAACCACTTTAATGGCTGGGTAATACAGTGAACAAATCCAGTGAATCATACTGTCAGACTTTTCAGAAGTTTCAGGATCACCTGCACATGTTTTCTGATCTGTATTTTAAAAGCCTCCTGTATGGTTTAACAATGGTCAAAGGATTCAGGAATTTCCATCCTAGAGGCTCAAGAGTTTGCCATCTATGTTCATGGCGTTTCGCAGGTGCAACAACCTGAGTCAACCCTTATTTATGGCTTTGGCATCCTTTTTCTTCTGAGATCGTATCTGCTGCTCCATGGAAAGTTTTTGTAGGTTAAGGGTTAACTGCTGGATGCTAAGGTGGAAACTCGATCCTGGTGGGCTTTAGCACAGGAAGCTTGACTGCCCTATGTTCTCCTACAAACGAATCTTGAGCTTCTTGCTTGTTGGGAGCTGTTTGGAAGTTCTAGCAGGGGAGTAACCTCCATTCTGTCCAGTGGGCTTTAGCTCTGGAAGCTCAAATCAGGGCAAAAGGGATGACGTGCACCTTTATTAAATGAGGTCAAACTTCCTGAAACTGGAAGAGCTCAAGGATTACTCTGGATTGTCATGGAGGCTCGGGAACAAGTCTTGGTGAGCCTCAACATTCAGACCACTGTAATTGGAACTACAGGTGTCTCTCCAAGGGCTGATAGCAGCAGTATTCTGTGATTTGCAATGCAGATAAGTTGCCAGAGGATGAAATAACACACACTTCAAAAGTTTTTATATTTGGCCCTCTGAAATCAAGCTTCAGAGGTCACCTGAGGTTTTTTTGTTTTGTTTTAGAAGAGTTAAAAGAGGTTGCAACAAAGAAGATGGATGCTACAAACAGAAGGAAAGATACCTAGGCTGCATGAGCTGTGCAGTAAGGAAAACTATCTCCAAACCCCACTGATGGGTGCAATCTATTTTCCCTAGAACAGGTTGATACACACTAAAGACATTTACATGGGACCAGCAGTTGTACTGTGTGCACGTCTCAAGCATTGAAACATTTAGAAAACTATGCTCAGTCAATCAAATAGCTGCTGTCTCACCTAGATGCACAGTGCTGTGCTGCTGGGAGGTCTAAGCCATTTCCACACCCTGCACAGTGTCTAGTGTGCACAGATGTTACAAAGGTGGTGTGTTCCCCCAACCCAGCCCTAGAGACACTGACAGACACTGAAATGGCTGTGCTGCTCTGAGGTTAACTGCTTCAAGTTGAACTGGCATCAGCTCCTTCTCTGGCAGACCTTCTTCATCCCTCAGTCTCTTGATCTTTGACGTTGGCACTGCTGTTTTTTTGCTCCTGATGAAGCTGTGATGGATACAAATTAATTTTCTGAGCATGTAAGGGGGGTTTGTGCTGTATGGCTTCCCAAGGTATCTGGTGGTGCGTGTTGGTTGGGCAAACGACCCTAACCTCAGGGCAAGTCTGCAGTGGTTGTAAGAATCATGTCCAAAGCTGGATGGAAACATGGTCTCTCTAAGTTGTTCTCAAGATCATACTCACTCAAGAATCAACTCCAAATGTCAGAGATACAAAGATGACTTCTAGCCTTCCCTGTTCCCTCTAGTCCCCAGATTGCACCCTGTTAAGTAGACTGTGGCTTACTACATCCCTCCTCATCCTGCCTTCTTGTTTTTATTCTCCCCAACAATAGTCACCTCTCATTTTTCTCTTTCTTTCCCAAGCTTTTAAACAAAATTTTAAAATGTCAATCTAGAGATAGAAGATCCCTTATTTCTCCCCCAAAATGGCTGGAAATGTAGCCTCACTTCATACAACTTCTCCACAATCATCAAAGCCGATAGCCTCATCACTTTCCTGCATCCTGCCTGCAGCTTTTGTCCCCTGCAGATGGAGTTTTCATTTAATCAAGCTCAGACTGAATGAAAGCAGCACTATTAATTAAACAACGGCCCATCTGGTGCATTGCAAATATCTACAACAGTGAGAGATTAATATCAATTATATCTGAAGCTAAGACCTGAAGAGACACACTGTGTTGGTTGTGTTAGAAACTAGGCAGAGGAAGAGTGTGGTCCTATGAAGAAAGCTCTGGGCAGGAAGCATCTGATCCTGTTGTCAGCTGTGATACTGATACTCTTTGTATAGCTGGACAAGCCACTCCTGGGAAGGTTTCTTCAGGTGAAAGTTGATATTTTGGTGTGTTGTTACCACTGGTACCTTTGAAAGCATGTCCTTTATTCCTGTACCTCAGAACCCCTCCACTCTATAATGCTGCAATAATATTCTCCTCTCTTCAAAATATGCCTTAGAAGCCATAACAAAAAGTATCTACAAAGACTAGGAGTAAAAATTTGCATTATCTGGTTTCAAGTTGTTATTTGTAGGGTGTTGTTATTTGTTCAGTGTGTTGTTTCCTGGCTCCCCTTGTCACTTGGACAGTTCTTGGTCTAAAGTCATACCTCAGAGAATGCTGATTTGGAAACCAGATTGCTTTTTCTACAAATCGTAATCCATGCTACTGGTATGACCAGAGATATCCCAGATTTCTTATATACATCATTCTATAACAGCAGCTGTCCAGAAATCCAGGAAAAAAGATTTCTGTGGAGGCACAGAACTGGTTTCTGTTACATGTGCAGTGAGTCCGGCACAGCTGCCACTGGAGGTGTGTGGGTGTCAAAGAGTTAAAGCTCGACTGGTCACTAAACAGATGATAGATGCTGTCTATCAAATTCTCTCTGTTCCAAAAATGGAAGAGAAATGGACTGAGGGAGAGAGACTTCTGGATTGGAGAAGAAAACAAAACCAACTTTAATGAAACAATAAAATGAAATATATTAAAAATATACACAAATACAACATTAACTTCAAATCTCTCTCCCACTCCTGTTGGCAATTATTGTCTCCACTGATGCTGTGGTTAGGCACTGGGGAATCTGCAGACTGGACTCGGTGTCTAACAAGAGCTGGACTTAGGAGCTGGATTCTAGAACTGGATTCAGGAATACAAGGGTTTGAATCAAAGGCAGAATGGACAGAGTCCTCCTCAGATGCCAGGTACTAAATAAGCTGTTTTAACCCTTGTGATCCCTCAGCTTTATACTGAATATGACATATATGCAATGGAATACTTTGCTGGTTGGTTTAAGGTCAGCTCCTCCCTGCAAGTGTGACCTTTAATTTATGGGACCCCAATGTGGTACACAAAATTCAGCAGTGATCTTAGTTTCTGTAGGAGAAAGTGTAAGCAAGATCTCTTCTGAATACCATTTAGAATCATAGAATCAGTCAGCACTGGAAGGTACCACAAAGATCATTTATTTCCACCCCACCTGCCATGGGCATGGACACCTCACACTACATCAAGCTGTCTACAGCCTCATTCAGCCTGGCTATAAACACCTCCAGGGATGGAGCTTCCACTACCTGCCTGGGCAATCCATTCCAGGGTCTCACCACTCTCACGGGGAAGAACTCCTTCCAGGCATCCAGTCTGAATCTACCCATTTCTACCTTGGTTCCATCCTCCCTAGTCCTATCACTACCTGACAGCCTAACAACTCCCTCCCCAGCTTTCTTGTAGGATCCCTTAAGATACTGAAAGGCCACAATAAGGTCACCTCGAAGCTTTCTCCTCTCCAGACTGAACAGCCCCAACTCTCTCAGTCTCTCCTCACAGGCGAGGTGCTCCAGCCCTCTGCTCATCCTCATGGCCCTTCTCTGGACACCTTCCAGCACATCTATATCCCTCTTGTAATAGTAGCTCCAGAACTGGATGGAGTACTCCAGTTTCTTGGTGGTGAACACACACAGTGCAGTCACTTAGAAGAAACTTAGCCAAGAAGTAAAATAATTGAACATAAATACTTCTGGTCTAACTTAAATTAGGACTACAGATTAAATAATTGCTGGACGTGTGGGACCTCCACTTCTAACTGTGGTGGTAGCAGTGGGTTTGTGTGCAATTTAATTGCAGGAAATCATGTCACAGGATTTGTTTACAAAAGCATAGAGAAATGGGACTAAAATAAATAAATAAAAAAGGAAACATTGTGTGGCTGTGGTGAATTCAATCACAGACGGAGGAGTGTTGCTTCATGACAAGAAAGAAAACCTATGTTTGTGCTAGAAACAGTGATGGTAGGTTTGTTTTCTGATGTATGAGCTTTGCTATCTTTCACGTTTAGCTTTTGGGACACTTCAAGCTTACAAAAGGGCCTTCTTGAGCAGAGGTCTCCTGTTTAAGATGCCAGTCAACAGCCTATGTTGGGACTTTTTTTCCTGAAAGGCAAAAGCAATTCCCAATTACAGGTCAGCAGAATTTTTGCTTGGACGGGTAATAAGTCAATCAGATGCCAATACTTTTTATTCCCTTAATGGATTTTGATAATTATTTTGGCTTTGGTCTGAGTAAATCCAATGTCAGGCATATTGGCCTGCTCAGATTTAAAGCTGCTTTGGCCAGATGCAGTAAAGCGAGTGTGGGAGAACTGAGTTAGAACAAATAGAAACTATCCCAATCTTCAAACTTAATAATCAGCCTAGCCTGAGAGGGTTTGGAGGCTGGAGGAATGCTTAGATGAATAAATGCTCTTTTACATTTCTCCACTCTTGAAAGGTTGCTCAGAAGCTTCTTGATCTCACACAAAGCCCTAGGCAGGCAGATAAATCAAGGCTCTAATGGGAATGCTGCTCATTGTGCTGGAGAAAGAGTTTCATGAGTTGGTTACACAACTTTGTACTGCTCAGTGGAAGGATGGGATCCATATGCAGTTTCACATACACCTGTAAAATATATCAAAATAGTGACTTTGGGCTTGGTACTGCAGTCTCCATATCATACTGCATGGGTGCATGATTCCTGCTGAGATGCAACTGTAGCCCAAAGGAAACTTTGCTGGAAAAGAAAATTATGGAAAAGGATTTTTATGCAGCTGTCCACATTATCCTGAAAGAAACCTGCTCACATACGTTTGTTTTCAGTGATTGAGGACTTAGAGACAGCTCTTCTGCAACATATATGGCCTTTTCCTTCTCCTTTTGTTACAATTCATGGGGATTTGGAGAGGATGGGTCATGTGTGAAGACTACAGCCCTGCCTTTCCTCTTGTGTCACTTGTATGCAGATGAGAGTAGTCCTTGCCTTGACACAGGGACACTTGACTGTGCCTAGTCTATTTTTAACCTTCTCCTCTGTATAATTTATTTTATTATTTGATTTGATTTTATTTTAAAGTTTAGGTCTCAAAAAGATGGGAAAGAACAGATGGATGAGAATTTCCTAGATAAAAGGAATGGAAGGAAACAAAATCTCAGAAGTTGTTTACTCATAATGCTTTCTCCTCTGTGCTCTGAGGTGTCTCTGAGAGTAAGAATTGAACAGGCATTTGTAGCTGAGGAAACCTCCAGAGAAGCCTTCCAGATCTAGACCCGTAAGGAACAAAGAAATAAAGATGACATTGTAGATGCATCAAATATACAGATCCTGGGAGATTTGCGGGTGAAAGCTGTTATAGATCTAATCAAGACAGGGAAAGGGGCTCATGTTTGCTCCCAGCTAATAGTGTATATCTGAGTGGGTTAATTATTTTTCTGATGACCTCATAAACGACAGGTCAAATAGATGTTCTCAAATAATTGAGGGTAAGGCCTCCTTGACAGAGAGAAGATATCATAGCCACCTCTGAAATAAGTTTCAGGGATGGTAGATCTTGTTTGCACATCTGTCCCCTTGTAAAATCTACATGTTTATTTTTATTGATGCTTTTACAGTTTGACAAATACATTTTTCTATGAAGAGAAACATAATTAACTTAAGTCATTTGTATTAATCAGAAGGGGAAAAAACATGCAAAATGGGTAATTTCGCACTGAGTGTGTCAGGTAACTTAATGAATATCGATGATGCTGATTTATGTGTTTACAAAAAAAGCACAGCACTGGGCTGGGAGGGGTGGAGGAAGAAAACTGCAGAAAGATGAACTATTCAATGGTGTTCTATGATTTTGGTGGAGCCCTGCTCAAGCAGTGTTTCAAATGTAAATGCAACTTTTTCGGTGGCCATATTGAGATGAAATTACTCAGAATGAGAAAGCAAAGAATTATTAGTTTACCTGTTTCTAAATATCGCATTTTGCAAGAAAGCAAAGGCTGGCATTAAATTCACTGCCTTCTCTCCAGGACTTGCACCAGATTTTAGTGGGAAAAAACACAGGTTTGAAATGTCAGTCTCATGGAATCAGTAGCAAAATTCCTATGGGAATCAAACATGTCAGGCTCACCTTCAACACACCAAGTAGCTGTGCAATCAGATACATAAAGGGGAACTTTCCCTAATTCCCACTTAAGATGTGCATATTGAAGGCTTTATAGTAGGTGTGTACTGAAAAGCATCTTGGTCTTGTGAAGACCAACTAGGAACAAATTATTTACCTTTACAGACACACCTAACTTAACATTTCAGACCTGATATAGGCACTCAAAGCCTCAGGGGAAAGCTAAATAAGTCTTAATGTACCCCAGCAGATGCACAATGGACTCTCTCTGGTTTCCTCCTTCCTAAATGAAACAGAGGGAAATCCGGGCACAAGCCTTCGTGTCTCCAAGAGGAGGCATTACCTCAGATATTAAATGCTCCTTTATCAGAACCTGTCACAGCTCTGAATACAGCAGTCTCAGATTCACAGCTTTGCTCAGGTTGCCTAACAACTAGATGTTTGAGTCCTATTTTATTTATATTTTAAACAATCAATCATTAAAAGCAATAAATTTTGTTGGAAAGCTATTTTCTCCCAGAAGATATCAGAGAGGGTTGCGGACCATGCA
Organism: Psilopogon haemacephalus; assembly: GCA_013396835.1. Taxonomy (NCBI): domain Eukaryota; kingdom Metazoa; phylum Chordata; class Aves; order Piciformes; family Megalaimidae; genus Psilopogon; species Psilopogon haemacephalus. Next base: position 6,838 of record VWZI01023041.1, read on the forward strand.
GGGAACATAGAGTAGAGCACAGAAGCCATCACTGTGCTGGCAACAGGCTGCAGTCTAATGATGTGCAGCTTAACATGTGCTGGAAAGTAAGTAGGAAATATTACTTGCTGCTTCATCTTCAGCAGAAAATGGAGAGATGTGATATAATGGTTTGGTAATGTTTCTGCAGACATTTGTCCAAGACTGCAAAACACTAATACTTCTATAGTGTCGTATGCTATTGAAAGTAAATGCAGCTTTAGCAAAACTAGCCCATTTGTGGCTTTGAATACTTGTCATCTGCTCTCGTTGCTGTGGGGCTACAGCAGGTACTGAAGTGAGGACCTCCAATGGTTTGATCTGAAAACAGAGCAAATATTTATAACTGTAATGGTTACTAACCACAGGCACCAGGTTCTGTGGGAAAAGCTTGCCTCCCTGCAACCTAAATATTGCAGTCAAGATTGGTTGTTTTATAGACGTCAGGTGAACAGAGTTTTATCAGGTGTGGTGGTTATGGGAGTTACCTCCCCTCTGCCCCCCAAAAATTCACCCAGACTAAACTCAGCTGAATGGAAGTTAAGGAATTAAGCTTTATATATTTACAGCTTAGCACAACTCACAAGCATATATATACAATATATTACAGATATTTGTAACTATATGCAGTAACATACAAGTTAAAAGTAATGCAGAAAAACAAAAACCCTCCCAGAAGTCAGAGTGCCCAGGAGGGGCTCTCAACCATCTTCACCTTCTTTCCACCCTTTCTGTTATCTCAGAATATCTCTTACACAACGGTCAGTTGGAAAGGTCAGCAAGGGGTGTTAGGAGCAGAATGACTAGCTGGAAGATGTGCAGAGTCAGGTAGAAGGGTTAATATGGCAATAGACAGGAAGAGACTGTCTTATCTCCGTGTCCTTGCTTTTATATGTCTAAGCAAAACCTATGAGTGAAATAGACATCATTGTTTGCTTTTTCACAGCCAATCTAATTTCTCTCATTAAAATATTCCAATTATCTTCAAACTAGCACATCAGGAAAGCTCTAAAGTCTCTGTGATGTAGAAGGAGGACTCGGTGATCAGGATGTTTTCCTTCTGTCTGTTGTTTGTCAAATGCTTCACAGTTCAGGCACACAGTGTTTTTGGATTCCAAATTGTTTTGCTCTCACAGGGAGGGATCCATGCCAGCGGTTAGTTTTCAATACTGTTCGCTTTAATGTTGCACTTTAGGCTTTTCCACAAATTAATAATGATGATTGTCCATTTTCATTCCAGCCTCAAAGCTCCTGAATAGTTTATTCAAAGAATTTGAATGAAGATTAAAGTAAAAGTAATTCCCACAGGCTAAGGACAGGCCTGGAAATCTTAACTAGGAAACTTCTTAGTGTTCTAAACAATTGAAAAACCTGATGGCTTTACGTAATTTCTTGCTGGGATCTGTGCCACCAGAACATCTTTCACTGTCCCAAGCCTAGTGCTGGTACTGATTTAGCTTTATGGGCAGTTATAAGAGGCAAACTTCTTTGTCTTCTAAGATCTCTTGGATCCCTTGCATCAAATATGTGGGACACTTTGGAAAAGTGAGCAAAACTAGCATATGATGAAATGTAAACACTGTCAGCTTGGACTATTGAGTTACCATGTCAGCTAGTGGTAAGTCTCTTCCTGCACCTCTGCAGGGTGTCTTTATTGAGCTTTTCTTCTGCTGCAAGCTGATAACTTCAATTTGCTCCTGTGGAAATCTTCTGAATCTAGGCAAAACCTGAACTACTGCTCTGGTGCCAGTCAAGTCACATCAGACACATTTTTGTTATTATTATTATTATTATTATTATTATTATTATTATTATTATTATTATNTTATCCGTAGGAATCTTGGTACCACTAGACCCTTGGAACAGAAGTGGATGAAATCTGCTCAACAATAAATTCAGTGCTTTGTGATTTATGCACAAGTGCACAAGCTCCAGAGAATTGCCGTTCTATGCTTCACTGTTTACCATCATCAGGCAAAGAGTACAAGAATCCATGGAAATTGTCTCTATTGAATGTTTTCAGAATAGTGATGATTTTTTGACAAGGTTTAGCTAAGAGATTGTCTCTGTCTGCCTTTGGGTAAACATGAAAGTGGTGTTGCTCTGTAGATAAATGATGTCACCCGGGAGTAGGCTCTAATCACGTCAGCTCTGCGGCAGCCTCCCACGCACAGCTGGGGTGGCACAGTGTGAAGTGTGCTTTGCTTTTTTAGACAGAAGGGGCAAGACCAACTGGTGGGAGTTAACCCCCCCCACAAATCTTGGTTTGTTTTTCAGAATAACTTTTGATTAGATAATTACTCCTGTGGAAGCCCAGCTGCATTCCCTGAAATCAGTTTCATCCCTCTTTATACACTGCCACTTATTTCTGTTCCTCACTCCCCCATATCTTGTGATCTTTGCTGTGGCTTTACCTGTTCTGTCCTTGAGTTTCTTTACAGATGAGAAAAAACTCCTCAGCATGTGTTGCACAACAGAATGGCCTCTTCCCTTGCAGACACTTTCATCTCTCCTTCGAAGTCACCTTTCTACCTGCTTAGCTTTTGTTTCTTTGTTAAGCATGCTGTTATCGTGAAGGTCAAGGATGTCAGCAAAAACCAAAGGATTTAGATTTTCAGTTTCCTGTGCTGAAAGCTGCTTTTTTGGTGTCTACCAAAGGATACAAATTGCAAAGCAAAAGTGCTTTTGCTTTTGAACACTGTGGATGGAGGGTATGGAAACACAAATACCTTGTATTTTGCTGCACGTCAGCAACTTCACAGCAGCTGCTTGGTGTGTATCTTCTTTTCTCTTTGTGCGTGTGAAAGAGCATGCCTCTCGTACAGCGGGGAATAAGCTGCCTCTCATTTACCGTGAGTTAAGAGCATGTACAAGCATGGGCAATCAAAACAATGCAGCTTGTGTGCTGCAGTGTGCGCTCCAGCTCATCATATGACAATTTGTTCATCGCGAATGGGACTCCCTCTCACGCCACTGATAACCACATGAAGCCTTGACCCCTCCTATTCCTCCTCCTTTGGTTTCTGCATCTCATTGACTCCTGGTGTTTACTGTCCTTCACATTTCATGTTCTGGCAGCCAGAGAAACCATTGGAAAAACTGCCCATATGTACTGAAAGGAATGCATTACCCATTTGCAGTAGTTTGAGGGATCCCAGGTCCCCCTTAAACAAAACCATAAGGTGTTATGAATTATGCAAAATTAATAATTGATGTTAATTTTGATATCCAGGTCAAGACTGTTAATAATTATGAAAATTGTTTATTAATATTAAATCTCATCAGAAAACTTATTTACAAGATTTGAAACACAGCTTGGGTACTTACACACACAAGGAACATGCAACCTAGAGCACTCTAAGAAATAACTAGCAAATACAAATATTAAACTTAAAACTGGAAATGGGTTCTTAGTTTCAATTATACCTCTTGCCCTCCAGGGGACTCGAGAGGATCCTTTCTGCTACTAAGGCAGAATGTACAATAGAATCTAGTTGCAGAATTTCTTAGAGAGAGGCTTTGAGTATTTACTCACAAAATAGTGTCAAACAGACAGTAATCAAACACTTGAAGGGAGCTCTGTCAGTGTCTTGAAAGTTGTTGCAGGCAAAGCAGAGCATAATGCGGCAGGACAGAGCAGGCAAATCCAAAGTAAAAGCAAAAGCAAAAAAAAGCATGTGGCAGAAGCCTGTTTATTGTTTTACTTGAATGTAATGGGCACCGTGGTCACACAAATGCCCCAGTCACAACGGCACTTCGCCGTTCTTACCATATTAGGTGAAGTCAGGAGCTTGCTTTCTCTTATTTGGGAAGAACTAGTCTGGGCAAGACTTGGGCCCTCATGGTGGGTGTCTCCAAGCCTTTTGTCTTCTCCTTGCACTCTGCTTCCCCCTCCCCACCCCCAACAGAGGGAAGGGAACCAAGTGATAATACCTGGGCAAACCAGGACTTGTATCTTCCGTGACATAGGGACAAAGGCCCATCCCAGGAGATGCACCTGCTCATCCCAGGATATTGTAATATTGTTATTCTCTTCCTTTTCCACTATCACAGCCTAAAAGATAGTGCCTGACTGATGTCTCCCCCTTCTCCTCCCTGCTTCTCTCACTTCCATTTCTCCAAGCAGTGTGCTCTTACCTTGTTTTGTGGGGGAGTTGGCAGGCAGGGAGTTGAGCCGCTGAGGACTTGTAGGCCCAGCTTGGTTGTGGGGGGGAAGGGGGGAGGGGAAATTTTGGCTTACTTTAGGCCTGAGGGTGGACTGGGTGGAGGATTCTAGAAGGCCAGTTTGAGCCTGGTGGATTTTATACTTATTCTACCTGATTGCCTTTGGTAGATACGCTCTTGTAAATCCACTTTCTCTTAAAGCTTCCAGCCAGTGTGCAGTATCCTCATTCTCACTCCTGGAAAGGGGTAAGAGTCGATTCTGTTCTCCAGAACTGGCTGTGCTCGTGGCCCAACCTGGAACACCTTTGCTTGCAGGTAAAGTGCCATGCCAAGGGCCTTGCCGTGCACAGAGTGAGTGGCCTTGTTTCTCCACACTGCTTCACACTGTGACCAGATTAAGCAGCCAGACATCATTCCACATGACACAGAAACCCCTCAGCTGCTGGAAAAGCTTAAGGGCTACAGACAATATTTTGTGTTCTTTCTTTTGCATGTGGTGTATAGTTTTGTTCATCACTGAACAGACTTGAGAAGGCCATTCCTGAAGATCATAGAATCATAGAATCATAGAATGGTCTAGGTTGGAAGAGACCTCAAAGATCATCCAGTTCCAACCCCCCGCCACAGGCAGGGACACCTCCCACTAGATCAGGACGCTCAAGACCTCATCGAGCCTAGCCTTGAACACATCCAGGGAGGAAGGAGACACAACTTCCCTGGGCAACCTGTTCCAGTCCCTCACCACCCTCACTGTGAAGAATTTCTTCCTAACATCCCGTTCAAATCTCCCCTCCGCCAATTTGAACCCAACGCCCAAGATCTGTGATCGTGAATACTCTGCTGGAAATCTATCTAGCTTGTTCAATGTACTTTCTCAGTCAAATTTCTAGTTAGGAAATGATGGCAAATATTAGTTAAAAAGTTTTCCCATAGGGAATGGTACCACTTACTGAAATATCTTTTAAAACGTATTTGGCAAAAACAGGCAAACAATTTCACCATCACTATTTCAGTTGATTTTGATCTCAGAAAGACACTAGGCTTACAGTCACATTTATGCAGTAGATAAAACACTTAATTGCGCAAATGCAAGTAAAGAAGCATTATTATAGTTTGTGTTTTGCCAATAAACACTGTGGCACAAAAGAGGAAAATGGTAAACTCAAGGCTAACTTTAGACTGAGGTTCAGACCCCTAAAATGCACCCTTGTTTTTTCTTTCTGCTTCCTCCCTGAGTTTTCACTTCCTATCTTATGTTCTTCGGTGCTGCAATGATGTGCTATTAAAAGGCTAACACATTACTTCCCTGGGGGGTATCACTCAGGTGTTGAAATTGTTCCAGTGTTATTAAGTCTTATCACTCAGGTGTTTGAATGTTTCTGTGTATCTAAGTCTATCTGAACCTTTGCCCAGGAACTCAAAAAACTTTGGTATTTGGCTCAAGTGTTAGCATTTGGGGTCCTTTTGTGACTGGTTTTTAGTATTGAGAATCTTGCTGGTACACAGTTGTTGCCCGCAGAGTATCCACCAATGCCTCTTCTTTTTTTTAGGTTTAATGTCCAGGAAAACTAAGACACATAACCAGTATTTCCAGATAGTTACTTTGCCATGGAAATAATTGCTGTAGCTGGCACAATGGTCCTTAAAAGTGCTGGAATACTCTGTGATTTGGACAAGGCAAGAGCCACCAGTATCACTCAGAAGATCACGTGCAAGGATCTGCAGCAACACTAGGGAAAAAGCTGGAGAAGATTTGAGTTTTTGCTCCTTTTTTTTTTTTTTGTTTTAATAGGAAACAGCCCGTTTTTGTGAATAAATGTTCTCTTAGGGATCAGATGGACCACACATTTTTTCTTGCTTTTTGTTATAAGGGTCTCGTGATTCCTATGAACTGAGTACAATTTCTGAGGTTGTTCTTATTAATATATTTCTCAGGAAATAATTTAAAACAATACTTGCATCTAGTGCTTCACCTAGAAGTGAGTTTTCACGCTGCATGTTGGCAGAATAGGAGCAACAAAATTCTTACAGTACCCTTGGAGAGCTGTAAATTGGGTTCATGATGAGTGGGGGGCTTTTGCCATCAAAGAAGATAGACTTATCCAGGACTAAATGGGCAACACATTCATATTCCCATACCACCACTCAGATATTCTCAGACAATTAAGCAGAGGAAATTAATTTAAAATTGAATGCTCTTTGGTATGGCTTCTTGAAATTACTTTTATTAATCAACATTGATTTTAAAACATTTTTTACATAATAGTGTCATAATTTTTCTTGTTAAAGAGAGTATCAGAGAACCTGACAAAGACTTGGGAACTAATGAATCTGATTTTGTATTCCATGTGCCGTGGCCCAGAAGTCAGGCTGTGACAGATTCCTTTATTGAACCTTCAGGCAGGCTCTTTGTGAGAGTCATTTCATAAATGAGGATTTGTAAGCCGTGACCATGGAAAAGGATCATTGTCCATAACAGTGGATGGTTCAAGGGCCTGATTAATAGTAGCGAACAAAGGCTTTCACCTTGAAGGTAACCTATTCAAATTTAGCCCAGTCTGGCAGCGACAGCAACATTTTTGCTTCTCTGAACTGAAAGGCGTAAGAATAATGGACGCAAACTCAGGCAGCAAATTGCACCACACTTGGGGCGAAAGGGCGAACACTTGCATCTCTAGGGACATCTAGTATTAGGCCTTAATTTGTCTGCTAATCCTCCCGAGAAACCAATTGTGTTACGTGCCTGTAGGAGAAGCCTCTCTCTCTCTCTCTGTTTGTGGTCTCTTTAGGGCGTCTAAATGGACTACTTAGCTTAACCGGGTCATCTGAGTACCGCCCCAAACATGAGTCCTAGAGACAGGTTTGCTAGGAAGACAGGGAAGAAATTGGGTGTCACTAAGAAGTGCTTCTGCCATTCTGCATGTTCTGTGTCAAGTGAAGTTGTGTATGTAGAGAGCCCATGAGCTGTTACCACTTCCTTGGCACAGGTATTTCCTATTTCCCTTCGTTTTGGTGTCTCTTTCTGGCTTTGGATTCTTTTGTAAGATTTCTGGGACAGAAACTCTGTCCTGCCATCATGCAGTGCCTGGATCACTAAAGAGAGCTTTACCACTCACTGCCTCTGATTGTCATTAAAAAAAAAAAAAAAAAAAAAAAAAAAAAAAGTATTTTTCAGTGGATAAGGAGAAGATAAATTCATTGGGGTTGTTTGTGTGGCTCCATTTTGCCAAAAGATTTTGGAGACTGTATTATGGCTTCAGAGAAGATGACTGTGATAGACATGTGCAGACTCTGATTTCTTTATGAACATGCAAAACCTGTGAAGATTTGTTCATGAAATGAAAGATTGGCCCTAAGGAAATAAAAATATTCCTTGCCATGTTTAAACTGATTTATATGTATCTGCTAGACTGATTGGCCTGTCAAGAATCCATTGAAGTTGAGAGGGAAAAGCTAGATATTGTAGTTTTTTTTTCTTGGATCAGTGGTGTAGCTGGATGTCAAATGAGGGAGGAAGGCCAAATAAAGAATACACAATCAAGTGGATTTGTAGAAGTGGGGACAAAAGTGCAATAACAGAGTTTATTGATGATTAAGGATCAGGTAATCATTCAATTAATCAGAAAATCAAAATCAGGCTTCTGGATGATTGGGTCAATTTGCTAATTCTGATTAGCAGCACAGGGGAAGAAGGGAGGAGGAAGGTGGGCCATGTGCCTTCTTCATACTGGTTTCCAAGTAGCTTGGGAAAAGAGTATGAATGTGAAATATGAGTGTGAAGGATGGCAGAGCTGTAACTCTTATGGATGAGGTTTTCTGAACAGGAGTGAATAAAGTAGTTATAAAACCCATCTATTTACCTTGGAGTAGGTTTGCATTTGATCTTAGATGTTACTGGAGCCATGTCTAGATACATCTTCACCTTCTGTGTGACTTGATGTCAGAAAAACCCCACAACATCCTGAGCATTGTTATCTTAATAAGAGTGAAATAAATTCTTTATTTGAAAGGATTGTTCCTTTTGGATTAGAACTGGGAGCCCTGGCATCAGGCACTAAGACTGCACCTCTGCATAGACTAATGCACCTGTGCAGACAAAATGGAATTTTACTTTGTGTACAAAAACACACAATTTCTCATAATGCTTTTTTTTACCTTATGCTTCCTGAACACTTTTTGCTGTATGCCTCTAAAGTGTTTTATAAATGTCATTAATTTAACTTCAACATGTGTTCTATCCTTCTTAGCATCTCCTTGTGTTCTTCTTTCCCTTATTTTGTATGTCATTGTTGTGTCACTAGAACATGAGTGGCAAAATGTGAATTTAACTGTGCACCACTCCATTGCACTGAACTGGCAACTGCTAATTATTTACTAGAAAAGTTTATGGATAACTGTGAATAACAGACACATCTGAGAATTTTCTCATTGGCTTCCGGACCATCCATAAGTATGGAAGTGGCAACATACATTGTGCGATTTATTTGTTTTGAAGTGTTTACTTGGCCCTGGTCCCATGTCTATAGCACCAGGCCAAAAACAGTAGGTCTTAAACAGACTTTATCATGAGATATCCACATCTTCCTTTTTGAATCTGGACAGAAAACAGAAGAACAAGAGCTTTTCTTGTGGCACTTTTTAAATTTCCAGTCTCTTATCCCAGAAGCAGCAAGAAAACAGAAGTGAATGAATTAAAAAAAAAAAGAAAAAAAATTCAAACAGAAGTTACTGGTACTTTATAATTCCTTCATTAAATCTACTTTGTGCCTTTGTGCTATACTCTGTGGTTGTGCTCTGTCTTGCAGGAAATTACACTGAACAGCATTCCCTCTGGGATCCTGTAAAATTTAAAGCCTTTGGTGAAACCTCAGGTGAACACCTAGAAGTGAAGTGGAATGCGTGCTGACATTTTTTCTGAACTGTTTTTCAGATTAGTAAAGCACATGCTGGCAGGGTCCCGCAGCAGCCCTGCAAGACACCCTTATTTAAACAGACCTTGTGGACACCCAGCGCTGTGCTGTCAAAACTGAACCTGACCCTGTATAGCCTTGGCTGTCAGCTTCGTCTATAGACCTTCTCTTGCTTCTTCAGTTTCTGAATACTGTGTGAGGACTGTCATCTTGAGCTCTCTGGGGTGGCTTTCAGTGTTGTTAGCTCTGAAGTTTTAAACCAGAAATTGTTTCTGAAATCCTGCATTTGGTTCACAGTCACAAATCTTAAAACTTCTGAGAATATTTGATATGTTTGGCTTTGGTTATTGAGCAGTTTGTGCACCTCAGTGCTCATATTCTCACATGTCTCAGAAACAATGAGAGCTAGGAGATGAGAAGAACAAACTTTAAAAAAAGAAAAACAAAAATAAATCCTCCTGCCATCTCTGGACTCCATGAGACAGAGCTTCAAGTAAAGCATTGGTTTTATGAGAACTGGCAAAACTTGTTCTTTCTCTGGAGACTGACTTCATTATAGCATTTTCTTCTGTTTTCAGTGAGATTTTACTCTTCAGCCTATGACTGCAGATCATCCCAATTCCTCCCTGTCCCCCCTCCTTGTTTCGACTTGGAAACAGGATCACATGTTGTCAGGGTTGGAAGGCACCCAAAGAGATCATGGAGTCCAACCCTCCCTGCCAGAGCAGGACCATACAGTCTAGCTCAGGTCGCAGAAGAATGCATCCAGATGGGCCTTGAAAGTCTCCAGAGAAGTTTTCTAGGTAACAGATACTTGGTTGTCTAAAGATGCACCCGTAATGGGAAAATAGTCTCCTGAAATGGGAAGGAAACATTAACCTGGGCTTTGGCATGTTGGATCTGAGAGTGGAAGTGTTCTGGCAGTGGCTGTAGGCAGAACAATGCTGTCAGGGTTGCCATGACAATCAACTTATTTATCACATCAAGATCCCTGTAATGAAACAGCAGAAGATGTAATTCAGAGAGCATTGGAAGTAAAATACACATATCAGCATGTATTAGGTTGTAAGAAAAGTGAGCAAAGAGATTGAACTGTCTCAATGGTTTAGGAAAAAATGAAGAAATAAAACATCTTTTTGGTTTGAATAAAATAAGTAACAGTTTTTTCATTACTTCTGTGTCAAGAGGTGATGCTGATCAAAGCACAGATATTGTTGTATCACAAGCATAAACTGAGAGAAGGCATTCAGATGTGGAAACTAAATTCACATGAAGAATTACCCTTAGTCTTTCTATTCCCTTCATTTTAATTGACAGAAATTATCAAGTAATCAGAAAGTAGGGTTAAATTTGACCTTAGCCTGAGAGGAGTGAAATAACCCATGAAAGCAGTGGTGGCTTATTGCATAAGACAGTGTTTGCCTATAGACTATAGATTGCCTTGTGGGAGGATCCAATTTTAGGAATAAGAAGAGTGGAGCTATGGCATAGTAACAGATGGATGCTGCATATAGTGAGTGTTAATTCTCACAGTGTTATTGATATAAGCACAGCCCTGTGCTATGTAAGCCCAAGCTCCTACCTAGATTTAACTGGTTACAGAGGGTAGCAGGATCAGCCACTTAGTTCAATCAGGAAGAAAGGCAATAGCTTTGATTGAAAGAAAGGGGCAGCTCCAGGCATCGGTTTGTATGAGATGTCTGCTGTAAGTGCTAACCTGATAAACCAGACTTTGAAGGTCAGGCCACATGTTATTGGAAAAATCATTCTCTTGGATTCACAAAAATGTTCCAGAACTTCACCTCTTACTGCAGATTTAGTAGGTGCGAATGAGGAAATCACAAGCATCAAACACAAGCAAGGAAGCCCTTGAGCAGAGAAATGTGGGCAGAGACCCTCACCTTCCCACAGACCCAGGGCTTCTGGTTGTCTCTGCAGACTCTGTCTCTCCATGCAAATGGCTTGCACTGCATATTGTCTGATGTTGGTACCCTTTGCTGCTTTAGTTCGCCCTGGAAAGTTACAGAACAGGGAAATGAGTGTGACTGAAACTGAAAACTGACAGTCAGCGTCTACTGGGGCTCTTGCTTCATAAAGGAAAGCAGAGAGGTCTGAAGAGGTTAATAATACAGCTAAATAAATCTAAAACATGCACCAAAGTGTAACATTATAACCAAGCAAATTATATGCTTCAAATATTTACTGCTTACATATGTAGGCAGTGCTGGCTATGCATCTACACATGCTGTGCTGTGTATGTTTGAGTGACTGGAATAATTCTTGAGGTTAATTACTAACCTAACCAAAGGCCTTGACTGATTTGGAGCCGATGGAAATATTCCTCAAATGTATCAAGCAAACACAATTATGCTGATCATAACACACAACTTGATTAATAGCATATGCATATTGCGCTAAAACACTTTGCCTTGGCATGTATGTCATGGTCACTGAGGAACTCTCATGCACCATAAGACGGGAGCTGCTGCAGGAAAAGCGATGCCCACCCACTGGTTACTCTGTCTGCTGCCTTGCTTTTAAATTATATTTCATAACTGGAAAGCACAGAAATATGTAACATTATCTTCCTTGGAAGCTTGGAAATTTGCAGACAGTTCATGCTGAGATTTTTGACTGTAGGATACAAACATGTCTAGTTCATTACTACGAGTGGGTCAATATGCAAGATTAATACACACTGTTGAGATATTTGAGATAGTGTCTGAACCCACTGCCAGTGAACATCCATCACAGCTTTCAGGTGGAACAACTGAGAATAGATGAATAGTGGCTCCAAGTCATGTAAAAAGCCCTGTGCAATCTAATGGTAGGCCTTTGCAGAGACTGGTTGTGCTGGTTTGAAGCTAATTGGTATTATAATGAGGGAAATTAGATTACAGGCTGTGAAAAGAAAGCAATGGTGTTGTCTATTTCATTCACAGGTTTTCTGAGACTCTAAAAAACCAGAGCACAATCATAGATAAGAGACTCTCCTTGACTTCTGCCATATTAACTGCTTCTGCCTGACCCTGCACATAACCTAACTAATAATTTCCATCTAAGCCCCCTTGCCAATTCTCCCAACTCACTTTGCACATAAGGCAGGCTCTGGGAAAAGGG
>VWZI01023041.1:19310-56548 GCA_013396835.1 Psilopogon haemacephalus
CTCTGAAATGAATATATTTTTAAGTATGCACTTTGACAGACATGCAGAAAAATCACAAAATTGTAGACAGACGTGAAGGCAGGGCAATGAATCTATCATTTTTCAGGTCAGTTAAATAAAAGTCCTTTCCACTTCTAAGATAGTAATAACTATATCCCTAAAAAATGTGATTAAGTTCCCAAATCAACACTAACTTAAGTGTGCAGTAATGGGCATCCTTTCTTAATAAAGCTTTTAAGTATATGATTAAATCCTACTAAAGTTCTCTCAAAAGTTTAGCTAAAGTGGCACTTAATGCATTACATCTTTGATAGACTCCCTATAAATTCTAAGTATGAAATAGTAAAGCAGGAAGTATCATCCATAACACTGGAATAATGATATTTTAACAGGTAGTCATGAACACTGTCTGCTTTTTAGTGTTTTTTCCTTTTTTGTTGATTTGGACTGTATTCTGGCTGTCCTGTAGGAACATTTGCTGCAGTGTCTTTAACAGTAAATTTCCCAGCCTCCTCTACTATTTTGGCTGTGAAGACAGAGACTGCAGTAGAGATACAGTACCAGCCTTTGAACATCCCTTCAAGAGCCTCATAGGCACTTTGATGCCAATTGCAGCACTCAGGTGCCAGCTTTGGGGATGCACATGGGGACATCTAAACCACAAGCAAGGAAGGGAAGAGACAAGCATGGCTGATGTTCAAACTAAAGGGCAAGAAGGAACTGTACAGGCACTTCAAGTGGGGACAGTTATCTTGGCAAGAGTATAGGGATACTGCACAGTAGTGTAGGGATGAGGCCATAAAGGCCAGGGCACAGCCAGAGCTGAACCTGGCAAAGGATGTGTGGTGGTTTTGCAGTTACCTGCCCTCCCCCCCCCTTTTGAAGTAAACCCCAGCTAGGACTCAGAACACTGGAAGTTGANGGTGGTTTTGCAGTTACCTGCCCTCCCCCCCCCCCTTTTGAAGTAAACCCCAGCTAGGACTCAGAACACTGGAAGTTGATAAATGAAATTTTATATTTACAGCTTTGCACAATATACAAGCAAATATTTACAAAGTATAACAGATATTTACAGATATATGCAGTGAAAAGGTAATACAGAAACACCATACCCCTCCCAGAGACCAAAATCTCCAAGAGGGGTAACGAACTGCCCCCTACCACCTTTCTCCCCTTCCTCAATCTTATCTCACCACCTGTTGATGCTGCAGACAAGCGGAGGTAGATCGGCCAGGGGGGTTAGCAGTTGGAAAGAAGTTAGTAGAATTACTGAGAATTAGCTACCAAGGCAGAGAGACAAAGGAACCATGTGAAGAGCAGCCACAGCCAAAGAGGTCTAAAACTGTCTGACTATCTATGTTTGGGTTACACTTTTTTAAAACAGTTTTTTTTTCTTTCTCAGTAAAGCTCTGGGTGAAGTGACATACTGTGTTTTCCTCTCTCAGCCAATAGTCTAATTTCTCACTCAAATTCTCCAATTAGTTCAAACCAGCACAGGATCTGAAGAACAGACAGGACTTCTACGCAGGTATGTCAACCAGAAAAGGAAAGTTAAAGAAAACATACCCTGCTGTAAGCAATGTGTGAGTCAGCATGTGCTAAGAAGAAAGCAAGATGGCTGAATGTCTTACACTATAGCAATAAGGAATCAATGCAGGCTTCGAGAAGAGGTTATCTAAAGTCATACAGTTTATGACATAGACAGTAGTGGTGCTGTAATGTCAAGGAGCTTAAATCACACAGGTGATAGACAGTACTTAAAAGAGGTGTTTCCTGTGGAGAACTATAAAGACCGTGGTATGCAACAAAAGGTGTGGCAAGAAGAGCTTGACATATATCTCTCAGTGCATTTCAGAGATAGATGCAGTGTGTTGAGCCACTTGAACCTTTCCCTGGATGAGATCTGGTAGCCAGTGTGGGACTCATGCAGGAAGAGAGGATGCTGTTACTGAGCTTCTCTTCATCATCTAACAGTGTGTGATCTGGAGAGAGATTTGAAGATTGTAATTGTTGGTTCTGGTCTGCATGCAGGAATATCTTGCCTTCAAAACACCTAGCTGTCCTTGAGTGGCACTGGTAGGAGCTGAGATCACCAGCCCCTTCAATAAACTTCAATATGTCTTCACTTGTTACAGATTGCCACTGATCACCAAGCTTTGTAGATTTTTCCTGACTCTTAACTCCCCTAAATTATTCTCCCTGAGTCTGAGGTATTCCTTCAAATCCTATAAAGACTTAGGGATGTTAGGGCTGAAAAACTCTAATGATTCAGGACTGCTATAATTTACAATCTTAATTAGACCCCACTGTGCATTGTGATTGATTCTTTAATTGTGGTATGGCCTGCTATGCTTTTCAACAGGATTTCTGTCTTATTCAGTGAGGATGATTAGTGCTGCTTTGTGGGGTCCTCTTGGCTATATTTTCAATCCTCAGGTGATCTCAAGTTTGTGAGTCTGGGTACAAATCTTGTACCCATAATGCTGGTTCGGGGAGACACTTGAATGTATGTCAACCCCTTCTTACGCCCTGATTTCCTCAGTAAGGAAACCCTGGCAGAAGACAAAGAAGGAAATCCTCGCATCTCCAAAAAATATCCAGTCTGGGTAATGACTAGAACAGGGTTTTGAGTATATGCAGTTAAGAAGGGCACAGCTGAAGCAACTTATCTCTTCATTGCAGATGTTGAGAGGAATTGTTTGCAGCAAGTGCAACAGGGACCTGGAGAATGTGGTGGATGGAGTTGTTGCGGTTGAATCCATGTCATGTTGCCTGGAAAAATGGATTCTATCTGTGCTACAAACACAGGGCTCATGTGTGTTGTTGGGCAGAGAGACACTAACTCCTCATTTTCCATACCCTGCTGTGCACAGTGCAAGCTGCAGGGTCTGCCTTGTAAAACAGAGAAGAGAAATCGGAAACCAGACTCAAAGTAATTAAAGTGCCACAAAATCTTATGTCCCCTACCAAATTGGGACTTTCAGATGAAACACCCAGCACTGCTTGACATTTCAGATGTAATATCATACAGCCTCAGTTCTCCGTCTCCATGGGAAGTAACAATACCACATAATTTCTCAAGATTTCTTCCTTATATCAATTAATTAGTTTTTACAAAACACCCATACACTGCAGTGATGAAATGCTTTAAAGAACTTATGATTAATGTTGTCTTTAGATTAGGTCTTCAGAGTGCACATAAATAAGGCCTGGCACAGTACACAGAAAAATGAAGATAAAATGAAATGCTGAACAGCTTCCATCCACTGTGCACTCCAGGTGGTGAAGGTGCTCATAGGTGAAGGGGCATGAAATTAAAGACCACAGTGATTTTTACCAACACAAGACAGAAGCAGGTTTAGATGGAGTTAATTTTATTATTTTCTTTGAGTTTGAAACTTTTCAAACCTTTAATTCATCTAACGTGAATGGTTTTTATGTACTTCAGGTACTGAGATACAAACGCAGCTCAGAGCTCATTTATTTGTGTCTGGGTACACAAAGTACATTTAGAAAAGAAGTAAACAACTGTCTTATATAAATAACTTTAACAAATGCTGGAAATCACATAGCTGTTAGTGAGACACTGGTTCAGCCTTGCCCTGACTACTATGGATGGCCTCCATTGAGAAGTATCAATATAATATTGTTTCCTGTGTCATGTTGTGTAGTGTTCTTATCAGAACTATTTCTGTCTCCAGTCCCTAGTATCCATGACATTATCTTGGCATCCTGTATTCCTGGACAAGGAGCCACCACTGAGCATCTGCTGACTGGTTGAGTAATCAAATTCTTTGCTTTATCTTGTCCACTTCAGAATTTGGAGGCAAAGTTGATATTGTGACTTCTGAGCCCACTATTGGCATTTCAGTTTTGATTTAGTGTGAACATGAACCCTAGGGTTGCCAGCACAAGTAAAGCACTGGACCACACTTTCTGGCTTAGCTTGAGTGTGTCAGGAAGCCTCTGATGAGTGCTTCTTAGCTGGGAAAGGCACAGTCATAGGGGAGATGGTGCCAACCATGCCTCCCTGATATTTTAGTGAAAGGCAGGCAGCAGATGGGGACTGAGCTGGTGCTACTGGCAAAAAGTTCTGGGGAAGATACTTGGAATAGCTTAAGCTTCTCTGAAGCATGGTCTGGACTGGTAATGAATTAGAAACCATGAGCCCATAAACTTCTAACCCTGGGGTTTAGCATCCCCAAGTCTAAATGAGACAAGGATGCAATCCAGATGAAGCTTAGATATTGGCTTCCTTCACACAGGTACATGAAAAATGGGAGGTCAAACCAGTCAGTGGTGTCCTAGCCTCAGAGACCTCAACAGGATATCAAACCGAGCATCTCACCTGCTAGGGGATTCAGGCATTATTTCTGTACTAGTACTTCTGCTATAGCTTTTCCTGAGAGAAAGACTCAGAATTACTAGTGGTGGATTTCTTCATTTCACTCATTTCCCTGCTATAAAAATTATCTTGCTGTACGAGATCTGAGCCCCGTTTTGCATAAAGTACAGCTCCAACTCATACTAAATTACAGCTAGACCAATCAGAGCTTGCCAGTTCACTTTCAAAACAAACAATCTCTTCTAATTTTCTGTATATATGTCTTCCCTGTATGTTCTTTAGCTTTGCCTTGGCATTTCTATAGCAGCAGGAGACTATTATCTTGTCAGCAATGGTCTATTGCATTGACATTATCACTTAATTACATAATTACTTTGTTATGTGCTGTGGTATGAGCAATAAAACATTTGAAGTACTTCAAACAAATACAGTTTTAAAGCTTTGAAAGAAAAGACAAACCAACCACCAACCCTTGATTCAAACTACATGCTCATTGTCAATACTTTTTTTGTTCTCCTAGTAGATTAATGAAGTAATAGTACAATTAGTGCTAGAAAACATGCAGGTAAAATGGTGATGCTTGTTTGGATTAGTAAACTGGTGATCTTCATCTTCTTATTCTGAGAGATGTGTCAAGACAACTGGACTACTTTGCTTATTGTCATATTGCCATGAGACCCCTCAAAAAATAACTAGGTGTAGTTGAGCTCATGTTGTGTGGCTAAAAACATCCTGACAGCAGGATGATTGGCCTGACTACAGACTTTAGTCCTTGGTATCTTTGGAGTTATGTCCCAGCATCAGGTACTGTGGTAACCTGTGGTAACTGTGAGGTGCTGTGATAACTCCTTGATTATTCTCTTCAGCAAAGCTGTCATACTGGCAGCACAGCTGGCTGTAAGTATGTATGCAGCTCACAGACTTATAATCCTATAACCCATGCTATCACAGAACCATAGAATACAATCAATCAGGTTGGAAGAGACCTCTAAGATCATCCAGTCCAACCTATCACCCAGACCTATCCAATCAACTAGACCATGGCACTAAGTGCCTCATCCAGTCTTTTCTTGAACACCTCCAGGGACAGTGACTCCACCACCTCCCTGAGCAGCCCATTCCAGTGCCAATCACTATTTCCATGAGGAACTTCTTCCTAATGTTCAGCCTAAACCTGCCCGGGCACAGCCTGAGACTGTGTTCCCTCTGTTCTGTTGCTGGTTGCCTGGGAGAAGAGACTGACCCCCACCTGGCTACAGCCTCCCTTCAGGGAGTTGTAGACAGCAATGAAGTCACCTCTGAGCCTCCTCTTCTCCAGGCTAAACACCCCCAGCTCCCTCAGCCTCTCCTCACACAGCTCCAGGCCCCTCACCAGCCTCAGTGCCCTTCTCTGGACACATTCCAGTACCTCAGCATCTCTCTATAATTGAGTGGCCCAGAACTGGACACAGTACTCAATGTGTGGCCTGACCAGTGCCAAGTACAGGGGAAGAATAACCTCCCTTGTCCTGCTGGCTACACTGTTCCTTACACAGGCCAGGATGCCATTGGCTCTCCTGGCCACCTGGGCACCCTGCTGGCTCATGTTCAGCTACTACCTACCAGCACCCCCAGGTCCCTTTCAGCCTGGCTGCGCTACAGCCACTACCTTGTAGGCATTAGCCTACTGGGTTATTGCCAGCCACTGGTAGTTGCATTATGTCCTAAATTTGCACCCAGCAAAGTCAAGGATACTTTGTCATTGACCTTGAATGAAAGAGAACTGGGGATTTTGTAGGCTAGGTGGAGTGCATTTGGCAAGCATTTTACTTCAGAAAGAAATGTCCTTGGCTCCTTAAAAGTATACCACTGCTGACTTTTAGACTTAACACATTTTCCTACAACCCTTGCATTGCCTCCTGACAAAATCAATATGATAAAAATAAATAAATAAGAACACAGTGCAAGCATCTAAATTGAAAAGCAGCAGTTGCCAGAGCCATGCATCTTTAATCTGGATTTAGTCAGCTAGACAGAGTGAAGCTTAGCAAGACCCCTCAGGCAAAGCATTCAACAAACTTACAGTACTGCACTTATGAAGTGCCTCCATTCTTTCCTTTTTTCACAGGTACTAAAGACTTACAAGGCAGGAATACTTCTACTCACCTCTCCCCTAGCTTCCCTCAGCCTGTCTCCTGGGATAATGGAGAAGGATGGTTCTGGCTGTTGACTAAGATTTTGTGTATGAACACAAAGGAGGGGACAAGCCCACAGGGTTGCTAGGGAGAAACATGGAATGAAATTGAAGGAGCAAGATACAGATGCTTAACTGAGGTTCTAGCCTTGCCTCAGCTCCTTTTGGAGAAGAAATGCATTTTCAGACAATGGTCTTGTTTCCATAACTGTGGGGTTTTCTTTGGCTTGGGACAACCATACAGGGAAGATTTGGGAGTGGTGACTTGAAGTATTTCTTATTTCCTCTGTAGTATTTTCCAGTGTTGCCAGTCAAACTGTGCAAAAATATAGCAGTAAGATGCTTCCAGATGTTCAGCTTCTCACCTGCTTCCATTGACAGTGGATTTTAACTGTGACTCTTTCCTGTCAGTAGCTATTTCTAGTAATTGAAAGAGGATAAAACAACAATGTATTAACAGACAAGGAGAGGGAAAATGTAGGTCAGCTATACATCACTCAGGTAACTAAACCCGGTATCTCTGAAGCACTATCTGAGTGACAATATCACAGTGATGGATAACAAGGCAGTGAGCAGAACATGCAGACTTGTACACCAGCCTGTTTGCTTTCTGGGGCTTCTCACTGAGTTTGCAACACACAGTTTAGCTAAGATCCAACGGCTCTTTTGCACTGAAGTACTTACCAGAAAAAGAGACAAGTCTGAGCACATGGTGGTGGTGAGTCTGAGCCCATTCAAGATCTGCAAAAATGTGAATATTTTTAGAAAGTATTTTGAAGGAACAAAATATTGCCATTTGAGGGAAGAAATCTTGTGCATAGAACCAGCAGAGAACAAGTGCCAGGAGACCTGCATGGTTGAGCAAGGAGCATCTGAGGGAACTCTCATGGAAGAAAGAAACTTACAATTCATGAAAGAAGGGACTTGCCACTTGGGAGAACTATAGAGAAGTTGTCAGGGCATGTCGGAGGGCAACAAGGAAGGCCAAAGCCCTCTTGGAACTAAAACTGGCAAAGGATGTAAAAGAGAAAAAGAAGGGCTTCTTCACCATGAGAGTGGTGAGACCTTGGAATGGGTTGCCCAGAGAGGTGGTTGGAGCCACATCCCTGGAGGTGTTTAAGGCCAGGCTGGATGAGGCTCTGTCCAGCCCGGTCTAGGGTAGGGTGTCCCTGCCCATGGCAGGGGGGTTGGAACTAGATGATCCTTGTGGTCCCTTCCAACCCTGACTGATTCTATGATTCTAAATATACCAGTAGTAGAAGTGAAAAGTATGGGCCCACCATTGCATGAGAAAGCAGCCCTGAGAACTGAGGATGTAGAAAAGGCAGAGTTGCTAAATACCTTCTTTGCTTCAGTCTTTACTCCTAAGGTCAGCCCCTGTGAACTCTGGTCCCTGGATGAAGGAAGAAAAGCCTGGAGGAGTGAAGACTTTTCACTTTTCAATGAAGAGTGGGTTAGGGATCAGTTACACAAATTGAATATTCACAAGTCCATGGGCCCTGAAGAGATGCACCCAAGGGTGCCGAGAAAATTGCCTGATATTTTTGCTCTGCCACCCTCCGTCATTTTTGCTAAATCGTGGCAAGTAGGAGAGGTGCCTGAGGACTGCAGGTGAGCCAATATCATTCCAGTCTTCAAAAAAGGAAAGAAAGAGATTCCAGGTAACTATAGACCAGTCAGCTTCACCTCTATCCATGGAAAAATGATGGAGTGGCTCATTCTGGAGGTTATCTCTAGGCACTTGGAAGAGAAGGTGATTATCAGGAGTACTCATAAAGGATTTACCAAGGGGAAATCAGACTTGACTAACCTGATAGCATTCTGTGATGCTGTAACCAAATGGGTAGATGTAGGGAGACCAGTGCATGTAGTCTACCTTGAACTTAGCAAGGCTTTAGACACTGTTTCCCATGACATCCTTTTGAGTAAGCTCAGGAAGTATGGAATGGAAGAGCAGACAGTGAGATGGGTTAGGAACTGGTTACAAAATACAGTGCAAAGAGTGGTGGTCAATGATGCCAGGGCCAGCTGGAGACCTGTAACTAGTGGAGTCCTCCAAAGATCAGTGCTGGGTATGGCCCTGTTCAGCATCTTCATCAGGGACATTGATGACAGGACAGACAGACAGTGTCTGCTCAGCAAGCATGCTAATACAAAACTGGGAGCTTTGTCTGACACACCAGAAGATTGTGTGGCCATTCAGCTAGACTTGAACAGATAGAGAGCAAAGCAAAGAGTTTTCCTCTCTAGAAATACTCAATACCTGCCTGGATGCATTCCTGTGTGATCTGGTACAGATTATCCTGCTCTGGAAGTGGGGTTGGACCAGATGACCTTTTGAGGTCCTTTCCAGTCCCTGACGTTGTGTGATTCTGTGAACTTAATGAGGTTTAACAAAGATAAGTGCAGAGTATTGCATCTGAGAAGGAATAATAAACTGCACCAGTGCAGGCTGGCAAGTGGTCTGCTGGAGAGCAGCCCCATGGAGAAGGACCCAGGAGTCCTGATGGATAACAATCTATCCATGGGACAGCAATGTGCCCTTGTGGCCAAAAAGGCCAATGGTATCTTGGGGTGCATTAAAACGAGTGTGTCCAGCAGATTAAGGTAGGTTCTCCTCCCCTTCTACTCTGCCCTACTGAGACCTCATCTTGAGTACTGCCTTCAGTTTTGGACTCCCCAGTACAGAAGGGACAGGCATCTACTTGAGAAAGTAGAACAGAAGGCTACAAGGATGACTGTGATGGTTTGGGAGTTCCCCCTCCCACTGTGAAATTGCCCAGGCTAGACTCAGACAGCCGGAAGTTAATAAATGAAGCTATATATTTACAGCTTTGCACAATATGCAAGCAGATATTTACAATATGTTACAGATATTTACAGATGTATACAGTGAAAAGGTAATAGAGAAACACCACAGCCCTTCTAGAGATCAGAGTCCCTAAGAGTGGTTACCAACCACTCTACCAACTTCCTCCCACATCCCAATCTTATCCCACTCTCTGTCTTGCATGTCAGGTAGGAGAGGTAGATTGGATTGGCCAGGGGGAATCAGCAGCAGGAAAGTGGTTAGTGAAGTTACACAGATCCAGCTAAGAAAGGCAGGGAGAGAGAGATGCAACAGTGAACATAGCTCAGAGAACTGTGTCTTATCTTTGCTTTGGTTCTAACTGTATACCATTTCAGTAAACAAATGAGTGAAGGAGACACTGGAATGTTTTAATTTCTCAGGTATAGTCTAATATCTTATTAAAACCCTTCAATTAGTTCAAACCAACACAACGATGAAAAGACTGGAGCACTGCTTTATGAGGAAAGGCTGATATACCTGGGTTTTTTAGTCTGGAGAAGACTGAGAGCGGATTTAATAAATGCATAAAAATACACAAGAGCTGGGTGTCGAGAAGGAAGAGAGAACCTCTGCTCACTTGCATCCTGTGATAGGACAAGGGGCAATGGATGTACATTAGAGCACAGGAAGTTCCACCTCAACATAAGGAAGAACTTCTTTACTGTAAGAATCATGGAACACTGGAACCATCTCTCCATAAAGGTTGATGAAGTTTCTTTCTCTGGAGACTTAAAAGACTTATCTGGGTGCATCCCTCTGCAACCTGCACTAGGTTGTGATCCTGCAAGTCACAAAACTAATGCTTTTCTTGCACAGAAATAAATGTTTCTTTGTAGTCCCTGGGGAATGAGTCAGAAAACAGGTGAGATTTTTTCATCCTTTTAACATGTTCATGTCTACATCACTGTATGTTGCATACACTAACTGCTCTGGCAACCCTGACCTCATATTCTACACGTTTCCATAATAAGATTTTTGTATTTGCTGCTTTTGGCTTGATGAAATCGTAGTTCAAAGGCAGCAGGTGAGACTGATTTTTTTTTTAAATTTTTTTTATTTTACCCAGAGAGATGCAAGCATAATCTGTCAGCTAGACTTTATGCAAAATAATTCCTGCTGGATGATGAGAATAAACACTTTATGAACAGGCATGAAGAAGAAAACCAGGACATTATTAGAATTGGAGAGGCAGAGGAGTCAAGAACAGTGTAAACCCACAAAATGCATGGGTAGACTTGAAAAGAAAGAGACGTGCTTTATGACCAGTGTTGTCACACTATAGACAAATGTGCTTGTTTTACTCTTCTCCCTTGCTACTCAGGTAGACCTTATCCTCGTGTGCTATCTCTGCAGCTCAGTGGAAAGTAATTTGTAGATGTCTTCCGAGATGTTGTTTTTCAAGCCTTGGATTCAATTTAGTTTCCAAATGTTCTTCATAATGTTTGATGTTTCATGGTAAAGATACTTATTCAACTGTAAAGACCGATGCTTTATTTTTAAAAAAAAATTATGTCAAACGAATTTAGATTGTGATTGTTGAGGTTATCTTAATATTAAAAGAAGAGCATGCAACATTTTGATTAATTTTGAAGTTCCTTAACGTTTTACTCTAATTAAGAAATGGAATGAAAACACAGTTTTCTTGAGCAAAATTCCTGACCTGTTCTGCTGTTTTCCTTATTCTGCACATGTGCTGCTTTCCAGCACCAAGCAGCTCTGCCCTATTCCTCCTGGCTAGGACCTACTGTACAGTATTAGAACAAGCAACTCTTTATTATTCTGTCTTTCTGCCTTCTTCAGTCTTGCAGTATACCCAGCTCACCCTTCTCCCACTCTTTTGAGCCTTTCTGATTTGTCTGCATTTTTGCAAATGTTTTTTTTTTTTCCGCATGTTTTTATGAAAAGACAAAACCAAAGCAAAACAAATGAGTTCTGTGAAATGTCAAGGAGGCTGTTAAACAACAGTCTTGAAAATGGTGCCTTAATTTTATCACTAATGGGAGTTTTTATCTAATCTGAAAGGAATGAAGCAGATAATTTTTGTGGTTGTGTTTTCCATTAAACATTGCCTGAGAAGTGCAGGAATTAGGAGGAACCACAAACCAAAGCTTTACAAGGGCTGGGAGTCTCACTGATGGAGAGAGGGATGTGCCCCCATGGGGATCTGGATGCCCATCTTAATTGCCATCTAAAGCTTTGATGCTGTCTATGAAACCAAGGCTTAAGTATCCATGGAGAGGGGATGGTAAGCATTCACTAGATATGCATTGAAGCCATCTACACACAGGGCGGTGTAATAACTACTCAGGTGCAAGAAAACTATAAGTCTCAAAACTTTTGAGGTTTGCAGAGCCTGTTTTTATGAGAGTATCATTGCTTGATACTGTTTTGGTTTGAGCTAATTGGAGAATTTGAGTGAGAAATTAGACTATTGCCTGAGAGAGAGAGTTAAACATACTGTGTCACTTCACCCAGTTTCACTGAGAGAGAAGAAAGAAGATTGTTTTGAGAATGTTCCCAAAACATCCAGATAAGCCAGTGTGCTTGCGCAGTCAGTCAGCTCTGGGTCGGCGCTGGCTTCAGCAGCTTCTTTCCTTTGTCTCTCTGCCTTTGAACTAATTCAGAGTAAAATCACTAAAACCATTCATTCCTTCCTGCCACTAATCTTTCTGACCGATCTTCAGCTTATCTGCAGCATCATCAAGTGGTGAGATAAAGCTGGGGGAAGGGGGGGAAGGTGGTAGGGGGGTTTGGTTTCCCTCTCTTGGGGATTTTGGTCTCCAGGAGGGGTGTGGTGTCTGTATTCCTTTTTTACTGTATATTTCTGTAAATATCTGTTATATCTTGTAAATATTTGCTTGTATATTTGCATTGCTGTAAATATAAAGCTTCATTTATTAACTTCCAGTGTGTTTTTCTGAGTTTTAGCTGGGGTTTTAAAAGGTGGGGCGGGGCAGGTCACTGCAAACCCACTACAGATACATAGCTGATATGGGCAGTTGTATGAGCTTGCCCCAGAGATTAAACGCACAAAAAAGACATTCTGTATTTAGGATATCTGTGGACTCCTGTGTCAGGCTTATTGCCCAAGTGAGGACTAACTTTCACATAAACATGAACCCTGACACGCTTATCAAGCACTGCAGTTACTGACTCTTGAATGCACTGGGTGTGCATCTCCCTGCAACTCCACTTCAAAATACATGCACAGGCAATCAACCTTTCACCTGTAAAAGCAGATAAGCATGTGAAAATTGATCTGCACTTGTCTAGTAAGTCCTGACCTCACATCTGAAGAAAATCTTGACAGATTCAATCAATTCCACAATGACCAGCAAACTATTGAAACTAGAGGCTGGTTGAAAATGAGTCCAGAGTAATGGCATTGTACAGGCAGAATGTATTAATGTAGTCCTTTAGAACTGGCCTCACTGCTCCTTTGTGAAAGATGTATACTCTTTTGGGGGCTCTCTTGAGCTACAGGGATAGGAAACAAGGAACCCCTCTGGTGTGGTAGATTAATACTATTGCAGCATTACTTATTGGGCCTTAGAAAGGAGATGGAATTTGGCCAGTAGCTCTTCTTGTCTCCTTGAAGGTGTAAAAATCACCACATTCAGTCCAGGGATGATGGGGATTCAGGGCCAGTGCTTAAGACTTAGCCATTTGCTTCTACCCCATCAATTAAAAGAAAACCCATATGGTTTTCTTGCTTTTGCATGTGGTTTCTCTTTGAAAGTAGATATCACAACAAATTGGTCTGGAGGTTTAGATCTTATTTCCTTTTATATTTATGGTTGCTTGTGGTGCATGAGTGAAACAAATGGTAGCCTAAATTGTACTAGGAGAATATGAAGGATCAATTTGGCAAACAAAACAGGCTCTGATCTTGTTAGTTATACAAATACACAGAAAGCACATTCAAGAGAATAACAAATATCTCCCATTCCAACAGCTTCTTTTGTTCTCTGAAGCTCTCTAGAAATTGTGTACCCACACAGATTCCACCAGGCACATCTTTTGACTATGTATACTAACAGCAAGTTGTGCATACAGCATCCTTCTTAGTAGGCTATTCTGAAGGTGCTGCACAATTAACCCAAATCAGATATAATAGTAAAGTGAGTAATTTAGTAGTAATCGAGTAGCAAATGCTGTTCAATTGTCCAAGCAAAGGAGAACAGATGACACAGTGAACTGGCTGGGGAACATAGCTTAGCAGAACACAGATCCCTGTGTGGAGAGCTGATTCTTTTCCATGGAAAAATGCCAAGGGATGCTTGATAACAGATAGGTAAGGAAAATCAGAATTTCTGTCTCATTTGAAATACTTCTGTGCTGATAATGGAGCCCAGTCTGTAATGATACACTGGGGTGATGATTTGGTTTAGGCTCTGGTAGAAACACACTATTTACTTTTTCACCTGACCCTTTCCCTTCCCAGTGTGTTTATTTTCCTAAGAAGTATTGACCTCTGTCAGCAGAACAGGCTAAGCAGAATTTTGCAGTAGTTAATAAAACCAACTCTGCAAATTAATTTTACTTAAAAAAGATAAATAATCCCAATTTTAGGATGTCAGGTAGTGATAGGACTAGAGTGGGGGGTGGAACAAAACTAGAAATGAGTAGATTCAGACTGGATGTTACGAAGAAGTCCTTCACTTTGAGGGTGGTGAGACTCTGGAATGGATTTCCCAGGCAGGTGGTGGGAGCCCCATCCCTGGAGGTGTTTAATGCCAAGCTGGATGAGGCTGTAGACAGCCTGATCTAGTGTGAGCTGTCCCTGCCCATTGCAAGGGGATTGGAAATAAATGATCCTTGTGGTCCCTTCCATCCCTGGCTGATTCTGTGATTCTATAACAAAAAAATAATAACCCCAACTGAGATAAAAAGTCTCAGCACTCTCCTCAGGAAAATTCTGCAGAAATATGCTTTTGATATCCCTGGCATTTTCCAGCAGCAGAAATCCCACAGCATTTCTGAAACAGAAGCTGCTGTGCCATCTTCCTTCATGCAGCTTGGCTCCATGGCAGCTGCCAAATGTGCTGCCAGGGGTCTGCAGCTTCCAATGTTTTCAGGCACTGCTGCTGTGCATCATGTCTAAGAACCATATAATGGTTTGGGTTGGAAGGGACCTTAAAGAGTTCCTAGTTTCAATCTCTGTGCCATTGTATAATATCTTTGTCTTCCTCTAATTGCCTCAGCATTGTGTGCCTTCCAAAAGTGTTTCACATCGTTGTCCCAGAGGGATCCCTACTCACCTACAAGACCACAAACTCTGTGCTGATAGCCAGTGGATGCTGGTACTCACTGTGACAAGTTTTTGTGGACCTCATAGACAGAAATCTCAACAGATGAGTGACACGGCAGTTTCCCAAAGTGTTTTCACACCATTACCACAAGCTCTGTGCCAATAGCAGTTCATAACAAGATAAGGCCACAAGCTCATCTCTCAAGAGTGTTTGTTACCGTGAGACCAGAGCTGGCACAGATAACTAACTGTGGAACCAGTGCTGACACCACTCAAAAGTGCTGCACTTATGGCAATTGAATGGGACAGTGTGACTACATATGGGACTGGGAGAGGTATAAAACCCCAGAGGTAACAAGAAGAGTTTGAAGCTTCCTCATTGATCAGGACCTTCAGGATCAGTGAGACATCGCCTGGATCAGGAATAGTGTGACCAGCAGGACCAAGGAAGTCATTCTGCCTCTGTACTCAGCACTTGTTAGGCCACACCTTGAGTACTGTGTCCAATTCTGGGCCCTTCAATTTAAGAAAAATGTTGAGGTGCTTGAACATGTCCACAGAAGGGCACCAGGGCTGGTGAGGGGGCTGGACTATAGCCCTGAGAGGACAGGCTGAAAGAGCTGGGGGTGTCCAGCCTGGAGAAGAGGAGGCTCAGGGGAGACCTCATTGCTCTCTACAAATACCTGAAGGGAGGTTGTAGCCAGGCAGAGGTTGGCCTTTTCTGCCAAACACCCAGTGATAGAACAAGGGGACACAGTCTCAAACTGTGCCAGGGCAGGTTTAGGCTGGACATTAGGAAGAAGTTCTTCATGTGAAGAATGATTTGCATTGGAATGGGATGTCTGGGAAGGTGGTGGAGTCACCATCCCTGGAGGTGTTTAAGAGGAAGCTGGATGCGGCACTTAGTGCATGGTTTAGTTAATTAGAAGGTGCTAGGTGATAGGTTGGAGTCAATGATGTTAGAGGTCTTTTCCAACCTGATAAATTCTGTGATTCTGTGGATTCACAGTGGTAATTATCTTTGCTTTTCTACCCCCTTTTTTTTTTTTTTCTTCCTCCTTTTCTCTATTTCTAACATTTCCTCCTGCACACGTAAGCAAAATAAATCAAAGTGTTTTTCCCAAACCAGCTACTCAGTTCCTTCTTGTTTTCATTCAGGGGATTCAGAAAACAACTGGTCCTTCTGCCAAAAGTAGGTTGAGACACACGGATGAGGATAACTACTATTAGACAAGGTTGCTTTGAATACTTCCAAGGTTGGAGCCTCTGCAATTACAGAGTGTGAATTTGGAATGGATCATAAGTATCACCTGATCCAACCTTTCCTGACAAAAGTACAGTCTACACAAGATGACCCAGTACCCTGTCCATCTGAATAATTATCCAGTGTTGGGAAATGCATCTCTTTCCTGATCAGAAAAGGGCTGTGCTGGGGGTATAAACATGATAGAGTGATTAGACACAGTATTCTGCTGCTGGAGGCACATTTGTGTGACAGTAGATTAGGCTCTTTCCACAGATGGCAACAGGGGTATGTGGTGTCACTTTCATAGGCTCTTGAGATTCCTGCAATGAATGTAGGTAGTTTCTCCATCAGTGTGAATGGGAGGCAGCCTTTGGACCTAAGGAGATATACTGTTTAGGAGCTTGTGACTAGTTAAGTCCTCTCCTTCATTATTTTCTTCCACTTTCAGTTGGACAAAACAGTGCAAATGAAAAGAATGGTAGAGCTGTTGAAGCAAGCACAGCTCTAAATGAAAAGTAGAATTTGAGGAACAGAAAATGTCCTGGAGACTGTTTTCTAGAAATTAATTTCTGTTCTTCCTTTCAAAAGATGTCTCTGGAAATGTGTTCAATTTCTGTCTGGCTCTACTGGGGGTATATATAAATATTATCCCCTCAAAGAGTAAAGAGAACCATGAGTCTTCCTACATCACTTTCCATGATCCTCCTTCGTCTCTCCATTACCTTTTATGTTCTCCCACTTCTGATGTGCTGGTGGGAGAAAATCACTCGTTTGTTACACTGCCATACAAATGCCTCCACATTTTACTCCTTCCCCTGGGCACTGCTTGTTTCTCACCTAAAAGCTGGCACTACTCAGAGCATCCATCAGATGCAGGGACTGACTATGCATAGGAGGAGCTTCCTGAAGTGGGAACTTCTGTTGTACTCCATCAGACTCTCTTTTAATCTTTCTCTACCCTGATTTCAACGAATACAAGCTACAAATGAGGGGTAAACGCTGCTTATCAGCCGTGCCTCTGTGCTTCCTCAGACACTCTTCAGTTCCTTCACACCTGCCCATCTCAGTACAATGCTCCCTGCTCTTTTGAGGGGTTTTTATCACTGGCATTGCCCTGCAACTGTACACACAATAACAATAGTGGGTTTAATGGGCTGCTTGGGCTGGAAGTAGTTGGGATCCTGTGTAGAAGTGTCTACAACAGTTTCTCTGAAGCTGAAGGGCTCAGCCTACAGAGGCGATACAAACTGGAAAAACACTATTAGAAAGGAATTGCAAGAGACTCTTAGAGTTAATAATTATGTTACATAACTGAAGCAGAGGATATAGAAGATAGAGCACAGCCCTGTGAGAAGAGGCTGAGGGAGCTGGGGTTGTTTAACCTGGAGAAGAGGCTCAGGGGTGACCTCATTGCTCTCTACAACTATATGAAGGGAGGTTGTAGCCAGGTAAGGGTTGGCCTCTTCTTTCAGGCAACCAGCAACAGAATGAGGGGACAGTCTCAAGTTGTGCCAGAGGAGATATAGGCTGGATATTAGGAGGAAGTTTTTCACGAAGAGAGTGATTTGCCATTGAAATGGGCTACCCAGGGAGGTGGTGGAGTCACCATCCCTGGAGGTGTTCAAGACTGGATAGGACACTTAGTGCCATGGTCTAGTTGATTGGATAGGTCTGGGTGGTAGGTTGGACTGGATGATCTTGGAGGTCTCTTCCATCCTGGGTGATTCTGTGATTCTGTACTGTAATTCAGTTATCCCTACAGCCATTGCAATTACTGAGTGCAGGAGTATTGCTGATAATCTGTGGCTTGCCCTGAGACTATGAGGTACTGGGTTAAAGATGCATATGAGCCTGTGTGTAAAGGCAACTGGAGATCGAAAATGCTGTTCTGAGGCCACTTTTAATGCCTTAAAAATAATGTCCTTTGTTTTTCATTGAAACTAAAGCCACATGGATACTTCTCCCACTGTAATACAATTGCATAGGAACATTTCTTTTTAGTTGGGAAGAGTTTATACGAGTATTTTTATTTTATTGCACCTTCCTATTTCCTGGTCTGATGAGAGGGTCTCACCTGCCTCTTAGAAATCTTCCTGACAAAAGAGACAGCCACATCTGCTTCTATGAAATGTTTCAACTTTGGCAAAACACTGCACTTCAATAAAAAAGCTTAATCAAAAATATTCTGGCCAGCTCTACATATATGGTCCTTTTCATTAATATTACAGCAAACATATTTCCTGCAGAGCTACTGAGTTTCTTAAGCTGTCATTATGCCAGCAGTGAGCATTCTCCTACCGCTGGCTGGCACTGCAGTCCACACTCACCAGGATGTAAATCACAGAAACTGCATTAGCTTCAGCAATGCACTGTAAGAAAGCATTTGTCCCCTGACTTAGCCCAACCCAGAGAAGAATGTGTGACTAATTTCAATTTCTTTTTGCTATTCCTTCTGTTTTACTATTTCCTCCTGCTCCTGTACCCCCACTCAAGCAGCAGCACATAATAGTGAGCAAGACTTTTCTGTCCTTCTTAAGCAAGCCTGATTGAGACATCTGTTCCTACTTGTTGATCCAGCAGAGAGCTCAGCTTTCATCTTTCATAACTCAAGGCCAAGTGACAAGGCTGTTTAGGTACTATCCCTGCATACTACATGAATGAACAGCCCTATAAACAATCAAATAGTTTTCCATTGCTTTGACTTCTCTGTTGTGTTGCTTAGCACTCAGAAAACAAAGATTACTCAGTTTCACTGTACAGCATGCTGATTTTGAAGAATTCTTTTGTTCTTTTTAATAATTGTTGATACTAGTTGTAATAAAGAATGCTTCTTATCAAGAGATATCTATGTACTCTTCCACTGTAGGATATGCTGCTACTTGCATTTATGTGTGGGGGCACAGAGTTAGAGAGAAGTGGTGGGTGTGGGTTTAGTGGTTCTCATCACTGCTATCTCCAGCTGGCACTGTGGGATCTGGGGCACCCAGCTCTCTTCTCTGAGGCAGAGCTGGTAACAACACTCTTTGGAGAGTGCAGAATGTTTTCCTATGCTCCAATCTGTCCAGCTGCCATATATATACTGAGGTGATTTGTTGCCTCCCTGTTCAAGCCCAAGGAGGGTGGGAGAAGGCACTTCACACCTATTGTACTAAGCCTCCAGTGACAGAGGTGGGGAGGGAGGAAGACCGTTTCCTGCCCCATTCACACCTTTGGTGGGGTAGTGGACTGGGTGTGTCCTGCTAAAGTTCACACCTGATTCAAACCTCCGGTGGGGCAGTGCCCTGCTCTGCCACAGTCCACTCCGGTGGCAATGGACAGATTGGAGCAGGACTTGCTCGGACTCACTGGGACTTACACGGACCTGCACGGACCTGAACACGGACCTGAACACGGACCTGGAGACACGAACCTCGCAGGGACTTTGAGACAGTCTCCCATTTGTAAGTAGGGCAAAGCTGTTTCATGCCCAAACCTTTCCAATTTTCCTGATTTTTCCTGAATTACAAGAAAAGGCATCCTCGTGAAGACTTTTCCCGATCAAATTAGAACCCAAACTTACACTAATCTACACACAGATTGTGGGTGGGGCTTTTGGAAATTATAAAAGCTACATAATTTGTAATTTCTGCTTCTTCAATCGCCCACAATCAATATACCCCTAAAACATTTACTCTATCTTCCTGGGGATTTTCACAGAAGCAGGACACCCAGCTGCTGAATGCAATGCACCCCTGCATCTGCTAATAGTTTTTGTTATTGAACCTTTTTCTGTTAGATATAATTCATATTTAGCCATTCCTTCCACTTTACTTTGAAATGTTTATGCATCTCTTTGCTGTATTAGTACACCTACTTTGTGGTGCTTTTCCATGAGCATAGACAGTAATTAGTCTGAGAAACTCTTTTCCTGTAGTTACTTTTCTCCATCTATAAATCAGTGGAAATTTAGAAGTAAATCTTTGGGGGCTGATGATAGCTGAATGGTCTCAAACAGACCAAGGACATGTAGAAAGGCTCAGCCTATACTAATACCAGCCCTATCAGTCTCTTGTCACATTGCTTGTTCTGTGGTACAAATAAAGCCTTGATATAGACCCAAGGAGAAAGAGCTTTTTTCCAGCTGCTGCAGTGATTTTTTTTAGTAGTGATCCACTTGGGCTCTCCATTGTCTTGAGTCTATTACATCTTACTCTCACATTCTCCCAACCTAAGTACATCCATTCCTCTTCTCAGCTGAAGCCTTTCTCTTACGCCTTGTGTCAGTAGTTTTCCTCTGCCTCTTTTGTCTTTAGCACACATGAATCCCTGCTCATCAGAGCAGCAGTCACAATAGACTCTCTGGCTTCCTCCTGTAACTTTGCTATGTCTCTCTGTGCCTTGTAGCTTTGCCTGCGATGCGCATCCAAGGCTGTTCTGTGCAGTGTGGCACAGCTTAGTTCCTGTTGCCTTCCCCAGGAGCCCTTCGAAGATGCTTTTGCAATGGTTCTAGACACGAAAATAATGTTGTTCAAATTGCTTCAACAAACAAAGAAATAAAACACCCAGTAGAGTCCCTGGATAACCATTGGGGATTTTTTTGTGAATGACTTGTTAGGTCAGATCAACCTCTTGGTTTCCAATAGACAAAACACACAGCACTGCAGTAGCTGTAGAGGTCATAAGAGTCAGAGGAGCAGGTCTTTATTCTTAGCATCCCTGCAAATTCTGCAGAAATCTCTCTATTGGTTTTTATTGCTATTTTTGGTGGCAAATCAAGGCCACTCTGTTGGATGTTGTGTAAGCATGAATACAGGCTTATGCTGCCTGCCAACCTCTGTGACCAGAGGTGGTAGAAGACCTACTGCTAGTGCAACCTTCCAAATGTGAAAGTTCCTCCTCAGGCTGGTTAACAAGCACCCACTTCTTCCAGAAGTGAAGGATCATGATCTCAACCTCAGCATCCAGCTGTTGCATTGTTGATGGAACAATAGTGCCACTGTAACTGGAAGGAGGTGATTTTTTCCCACAGATTCATTGAGCAAGGAAGTCTCTGAAGTGTGTGTGATCTGAAGAGAGCAGCAAATGAAAATTCAGCATAAAGGCTCTCTGCTTTTGGAAGACAAAATAATAGTATTATCTAACAAAAGGTATTATCTTTTTTTCTCCACATACTTTGTTTCTCCAATAAAGAAAAGGAGTAGAACAACCTAGTTTGACTAAGATAAAGGTTTCCAGTTGAACAACACTCAATTGGAAGTGCTGAAGGCAGTGGAAGGGAATTGGGAATAGCTGTTTAACCATTCTTGGTGCTGTGAAAATTGATTCGCTTTCTGATTCTTGCACCACCATATCTGTTCACATTTTAAAATGTGCAGACATTTTAAAATGTGCAGACATAACTGCTTGAGCCAAGGGTTACTCATATATATGTGTGCCTAACTGCATGCAAAGTTGCAGTGTTAAATATTTAGGCACACAATTCCTGCAGATTTTGCCTCCTTTCAAGGCATGATCCAGTGAACCTTTGCAGATTGTCTGAATTGCAGAGTCAGCCTTGCCAGTCAGGTACTGTATCTTCTTCAAAGGCCATGTCATGTCTGACACACCAAATGTGCAATTCAAGTAGCCCACTCCTTACATTCTCCAGCTTGCATCTAAGACATATACTCCCACCCTTGTAATCTTGCTCCCTCTTCATCATATCATGTGCTTCAGAGGCTAAGACCTGGTAGAGGCAGAGGTCCTACTCTGTGACACCATGCCAGGAAGGATGTGTACCCATCTTATTACATATGGCCTGGAAAAAGGAGAAAACATTGTCTTAGACTGTTGTTAGCCCAGGTTCTTACTTGGATGTGGTAGTTTGGCTCTGGCTGGGGGACAAATGCCCACCAAAGCTACTGTATCACTCCCTTTCTTAGAGGGACAGGAGAAAGGGGGAAATGTAACAAAACCCAGTAATAAGGTAGAAGCAATTTAATAAAGCTAAGCACAGTTTCCTCACACAATGATGCCATCAAAGTACTGTAGATGTTTAGGTGCATCACCCTTTTCTGGTACAGTCTGGATTAGTCTGTGACAAATGGTGGAGCTTCCTACCCTGGGAAGGTCAATTCCAATTCCAGGTGTACTGTGCACCTCTCCATGTGAAAGCAAACTGTGTGTGTGCCCCCCACACTTTGAAGTAAGATGGCGCTATATTTACAGCAAAACAAAATTTACAAGCATATATACACAATGTATTTACAACTATTTACAATTATATACAAATTAGAAATAATACAGAAAACCAAACTCCATTCTGGACAAAGCAAACTTCCCAGAAGGGGCTCAAAGCTAATCCCCTCTTTCTCCCTCTACTTTCCCAGACAGGCAAACAAAAACAACAAGCAAAGCTTATGCTGTTATTTGTCAGTGGAGAGATTAGAGCAGAGTAAAGAGGAAGCAAATAGGAGCAGCATCACAGAACCGACTGAGACAAATTGTTTACATTTTGGTTTTTTATCCCTCTCAGTAAACCAATGAATGATATAGAATTCATTATTTTATTTTTATAACCAATGATCTAATTTCTCTCATTAAAATATTCCAATGAGCCTCAAACTAGCAACGTAGCATACCACTTGGTTA
Organism: Psilopogon haemacephalus; assembly: GCA_013396835.1. Taxonomy (NCBI): domain Eukaryota; kingdom Metazoa; phylum Chordata; class Aves; order Piciformes; family Megalaimidae; genus Psilopogon; species Psilopogon haemacephalus. The sequence goes on from VWZI01023041.1 coordinate 41,786, forward strand.
CTTTTGACTCCAGCTTATATGGGAGCTCCAATATGTATGGTACAGTAGCACTCAGTGGTGGTGTCACTTCGTTCAGGCTACAATAGTCCACTGTTATTGTCCATCCTCTGTCAGGTTTCTGCACTGGTCAGAAGGAACTATTGAGGGATGAGTGTGTCTTGCTGATCACTCCATGGATCTCCATCTGATGAATCAGCTCATGGATGAGAGCCACAGAGTCTTGGTTTGTGTGACATTGCTGTCAGCATACTGTCCTACAGTTAGCACCTGTTCTTCAATTTGCTGCAATCCCACAATGAAAGGATCTTCTGAAAGGCCAGACAGGGAAGACAGCTGTCTGATCTTCTCTGTATTCACTGTGACCACACCAAAAACTCATTGGTAGCCTTTCAGGTCCTTGAAATAGACTCTCTCAAGGTAATCTATACCAAGAATACAAGGGACCTCTGGGCCAATCACAGTGGGATGCTTTTCTTATTTGTTCACTGTTAGGCTCACATCAGCTTCTAATACAGACACCAAAGTGCAATGTGCATCCACGTCTGCTAATGTCTTATACTTCTGTGGTTTTGATATACCAGGCCATCAAATCCACACAGTCCAGTATATGTTGTCATCTCTTTCCTGCTCCTCGCCAAAGGCAGGGAGCCTCTACTCCTGGTCTTCATCAGAGTATTCACTGTCTGACCTTGGTAATGCATGACTAGAGGTCCCATTATCAGGATTAAGGGATGTAATCTCAGTTCTCCACCTGGAAGTTTCTTGATTACCTTCTTGACTCTTACAGCATCTACCTTGACTGCCTTCTTAGATCGTCCCTTCCTAACTTCTCAGTTCATGTATGTAAGCCACCATTTAGAAGCAGGTTCACCATCCCACTTCCTCATTTCCTCCCCTTGGTCATGTAGGAAAAATCAGAGTGTACAAGGTGGCATGCACCTGGGTTTCCCCTTCCTTCTGATTGGGGCAGAAGAGGACTGATTTCTTGGCTTGTGGGAATGAGGTGGTACAGAGATTGTCCTCAAAATTCTGGAGCTAAGCTGACACTGTCTCCACAGGCCATGTATCCTCATCTATATAATACATCATAGCTAAGTTGTTTGAGGATCATGCTGGGGCACTTTGTATCACGTTCCTCCACATGACCTGTGTGCATGGGACATCCTCTGGGTCTGTGGAGACATTCTCATTTTCTAGGTCACTGTAGATAACTTCCAACACTGCTAATTCTCTCAGGCACTGGATGTCTTCATCTGTGGTGTTCTTCTGCCCTGGAAAATTCAAAAGATCTTCCTTGAATGGGTGTCTTGCCCTCACATTAGCAGGTGTCTTTTCCTTTCTCAATCCCTTGTTTTTTGGTGATGGGTTCCAGCTGCTGGGCTTCTTTCCCTTCTAACAGCTGACTGTCAGCCCCATTATCCTGGCACTGGAGCAGCCAGGCAGCAATCCACTCCCCTGGCTGGTGGCTGTAATCCTTATGCATAGCTCTAAGCTCTGCTGAGGTCAGGGACCAGGTAGCCTCTGCTTTCTGCTTGATTTCACTTATTGACTCTGATCTCAAAGTTGATGGACCAGTCCCTTGATCAGAATCTTCCCTATCCCTTACTAGCTGATGATAGGGACTTGTTGACCTTCTTTTCCACTGCTTCTTTTTCACCACTGTTCACCGCTTGTGTCCTCATCTCAATCATGGTATCCTCAGATGACATTTGGGTGCCTGTCCCAGCCACAGTCCTCTTAGAGTACTGAACTGTGGCTCAGTAAGCACAGGCCAGCCCCAACAGAGTGCAAGAAGTAGCAGGTATTCATTAGGATAGGTGAGATGCCCTTCTATCAGGTGGTGGGTCAATTTACCAGGATTACCTGCCTCTTCTGGGGTAAAGTCTAAGGCGATGGGAGGTGATAACCATCATAGGAATCTACACAAATTCTTCCACACCCAGGGCCCAGCTGCCTCAGGGCACATTTCAGTATTTCCTCAGCCAAAAGCTGTCTCCTTTCATGCCATGATGGCACCAGGTTCCTCACAGCCCATTACATGCCAGTGATGTTGATCAGCAGTATTAAAGAGCTGACATAGGGATGAACCAGTACCTCAGGGCACTGCATAATAAAATTCTCTATATTCACCTCAGGTGAGATGGCAACCCCAGCAACATAGCTCCAACAGAACAGCAGGGCTACCCAACACCAGGAAAAAACCACATAGCCATTGTCTGTCTAGTCATGTTCCCAAACAAAGGAAATATTCCAAACCTTCCATCCTGGTGTCTGCCTCGCCTCTTTCCTTTGATATACACATGCACCCCTCAGGACCACTACTAAGATGCCTGACACATTTGAAAAAGCAAGCTCACTGGCACTAGGATTGTAATGGATCCGTGGATCCATGTTTTCTACTACATATCATATCTTCCACTTTGACTGGAAAAAAAATGGAGTGTGCCACAATAGAAAACCAAAAAACCCCAACAATGGAAATCTCTGCTTGAGATAGACAGTTGTTGGAACAGAGAATTACCCTGATTGTCACACTATGTGCTGCTTCATATGACACAATACTAACTGTATGCTTCTGCAACACCAAGTCAAAGATATCTCACTTCTAAGAATAGCTTTTTATCATTATTATTTTTAGAGGTTTTGCATTTGTATTCTCAAGATGGTAATACTTTCCCCTTGCCCACCACTCACACTCCTTCCAGCCCATCATAACCTACAGTGAAGCTTAAAGAGTATAGCAGGATATGCTCACTTTCTTCTTTGTCTGTGATTTGAAATCTGCTGCATTTCTTTACTGCTGGAGGAAAAAAAAGGGATCTTTTTTCTATATTAGAAGATTTTTTTCTATATTAGTGTTAAGTCTGTTTTTATCCCATGCTTCCTTCCACACCTTCTTCTCTCATTCCTTTTAAAGAGAGATTGACTGCAGGTGCGAAATACAATTTAGGAAGTCTATACATTACTTCCTTTGAGGTAAATCAAGATTTTTGTTATTTCTCGGTCATTTTTGCCTGAGCTCTTTATTTGGCCTTTCCTAGGAGCAAACTTGGGTTGTTTGCTGGGAGATTCAGGACCCAATTGTGTTGCCAGGCCCCATTTTCCTTCACAGGGCAGTCATTTCAGTGGAGCAACTGCCAGCCTACACCGAGCTGCAAACCAAATCAGGATTCTGCTGAATGAGAAATGCAGCCATTACAACACTCCTTTTTCATTCTTCCATCTGATCCTCCAAGGAGAGCCCTAGCTATCAATTATTTGGGAAATCGGATACATCTTTGGGGCAGGAGGATCTTTATCTTTTCAGGCTGCACACAGCAGTGATATGAACTGAGAGTCCTATAGGAAAACCACTATTACTATTTAAAGAGCTATTGCCTGTCATTGCTCTGCCCTCCACTGAGATCTCTGTAGCTTTCTGTTTGACTGGCTGTTTGGCTTTTTCACTGTGTTTTTTTTTTTTTTTTTTGCACTTACATAAATAGGATGACTAATGTGTTTTACAAATAGTAATTCCACACCCAACTGTAACCCCCCTCTTTGTTCTACATGAGCCCTTTGGTACTATTTTCTTTCTCCTATCCATCCATCCTGAATTGTGTTGTTTCTCTTAGGCTCCGAGTGTCTCCAGTATCTTCAGGAAGCTTTGCTTGTGTATCAGTAGTTGCTCATTGCTCTACAAAGGTTCGTGGATACTGTTCGAAATACCACTCTGCTATCTCTTTGTGGTTGTAGAGCTGCAGCCTCACCAGGATCTCTCCCTGGAGAGGCTGAGAGACTGTCAGAAGCTCTGAGCATCCTGCTATAGCTTTGAAGTTGCCCTCCTGAGAACAGAGGTTGAGCAGTCAGAATCCTTCAGTCTCTTGCAACCTGACTTGTTCTGCAGTTCTACCCTCTGCCCCTGTTTTCAATAAACTGCTTGGAAGAAGAGATGAGCCTCACCCAGATCACCTTTTCTTGGCTCCCACTGTAAAAGATTGCCAGGAAAGAAGATCTTAAGAGAAGGGAGGACAAAATCCCCCCTCTCTATTTACATTACCTGATATGCCTGTTCTTTTTTTGGCCAGATTTTTTTCTGTAGTGAAAAAAATTAATTTGGCCATGTTTACATCTTCAGAAGTCTTATGGAAATGGCCTGACAACCTGTGAAGTCTCTGCTGAGCTGGGCTAAACTAGACCCAAGCAAGAGGTGGGGAAAAAGCAACAGGTCAGACAAACTTATTGTGAGGAAATTCTCACAGTTGTGAGTTGAAGGAGAGGAAGAGATTTATTTGTTGAATAAATCACTGTCCTGTATTGTCTCTGTGTTTGTTTGTGGCTTTATTTATTTAATAAGGGTGTTAGGAGAACTAAAACACTCCCCAGAGTCATTCAGGGTGGAAACACTTTCCCTTATGTCCTAGATGCTTCTTACCACAAGAAACAATTTACTGTCTCTCAAAGGTCTTTGCTATACACAGCATGTAAATGGTGGCCTAGGATGGCTGAATAGGGTCATCCTAAATCTCTGCTTTGTCTCACATGGTGACTTAGAATAAATACAATAAATTGTGGTACATTGGTAATGGGAAAAGCAATGAAACAGGGGCCACTTTGAAAATAATAAATCCGCAGCTGACAGACAGTGGTGATCAGGAAGCCATGATGGTCTGATGACCAATCCTTCGTCTCATACAAAATGGGATACAGGCTTTGGACAAGACCCTCACCAGAGGCATGTGCTAGGTACAAAACGAGTACAACCAGTGTGCCTGGAGGCAGGTTCAGTAACCTCTGTTTCCTCCCTTTAGATGTTCCATATGCATCTGGATGACAGCATATTATTGGAAGTGGGTGACCTCAGGGAACTTGGTGCTGGTGTGAGACCATTACAAGTGTACTAAGTAAATTGCTCATTTTTTTTTCCTACCACATTGCAAACACAGTTAGTTGGAGTATTTTATTCATTGTCAATGGGAGTAATAGTCTGACATGGGATTGGGCTAATCAAATGCGATAACCCGTGGGACGAGAGGGTCCTAGTGCCCTCCTCGCCGGTTCTATTGGGTTTCGGTCGGCAGAAAAGACACGAATATTGCTTAAACATCAGGTATAAACATTTAACAACCAGGACTGGGGGAAAACAGAGAGGTTACATGCAAAACAGATCCCGACCGCGTCTATGGGTATCCACGGGAGCGCGAGGCAAAGGGGGGAAACACGCCTTTTCCCAAACCGAGGGGGAAGACCGCGGAAGGAGGGAAACCGATTTAAGGAAAATAAAAGAGGGATTAGAAAGAGGGAGAGAAACTGGGAAAAGAGAGAGAGAGAGGTCAGCCTTGCCGCGTGGAATAAAGCTGCCGTGCCTCGCTGCCCGTTGCTGCGCACGTGGCTGGGGCTTCTCCCAGCTGCTGCACGGATGGCGGTGGACGAGGAGAGCGGGAAGAAGAGCGCGGAAAATGGCTGCTGACCCGTTTAAGTACCCTGCGGGGCGTACGAAGCTGTCCATCAGGCGTCCAACATTTCCTGGCTGGCCAATTGATTCAAGGTTCGACATATATGGGCATCCCGAGGTCCCCCTCCCTGGGTCCCGGGGCCACCTGGGATGCCCCACCCTTCACCCCCTACCAAACCTTTTAACAGTAGAGGGAGAAGAGAGCCCAGGAATTGGATCAATCCTAGGATGCTCCGTCATTCTATGCCGGGACATAGTCATTTCCCCCTCAGCCAAAGTCTGCATGGAAGTATTTTTCCTTAGAAGACATTTTAATGCTTCTCTACTGTGACAGGACTTCAAGCCAGACTGAGAGTGGAAACTGATGTGCCCATGTCTGTGCCTTATACTTATAATGTCCAGTTGCTAAGCTTAAAAAGCCAGGTTGTTTTAGGATGCTATATAGGATCTGACGTGAAATATAGGATCTGACCTGAAATATATGTCTGACCTGAAGTTAACTCTCCCCAGAGCATGTTTCATAGTGCTGTGTTTAGCAGTGATGTATCTGGGTTTTGATAACACATCACTGTTTTGGCTATTGCTGAGCCAAGGACCGAGGCTCTGCTTTTACACTCCCTCACCCCAACAGTAGGCTGAGGGATGGGTAAGACCTTGGGAGGGGCTACAGCTGGGTCAGATGACCTAAACTGGCCACAGCAGTGTTCCATACCATATGACATCAGCTCAAATACAAAAGCTAAAGGAAATAAGTGTGGAGGACGTTCATTGATGGCATCTGTCCTCTGGAACAACCACTATGCATAACAAAGATCTTCTTCCTGGGAGTCACCCAACATTGTCTGCTGATAGGAAGTAGAGAATAAAATATTTCTTTGCTCTTGCTTCCTTGTGTGACCCTGTTTTTGCTTTCCATCATATTAAACTGCTTCTACCTTGACTCGCAGGCCTTTGTTTTATTTTACCTCTCCCCTGTCCATCCAAAAAGGCAGCAATAAATTGGCCATGGTAGGCATCTGGCCCCTTGCCAGGGACAAGCCACCAGAGATACAGATTTAAGTGGCTAACTTTCTAAATGATGAAGTGATCTCAGATAAGGCAGAAGAGAACTAAAGGGCTTTAGAAAGATGTGTTTGCTGACTACTGTGTCTTTGACCTCCTACTCCCCTTGACCTTGCTCAAAATGCGGCTCCAAACTTGTCTCTCAGTCTCACCTCCTCTCTTCCAGCATCTTGCTCTTCTTGCAGGCTCAAATGTCCCAATCCTTTGGAGGAACTTGGACAATTGTGCCAGAGGGATCCATATCCCTCACACATCCTCCAGTCAGCTTTCAGCTCAAAGAAACATCACAGCTGCCAACAAAGATATAAAAGTTTTTCACTGGCTGAGTCAAAACCACAATACCATCTAATGAAAAAAATCTTCTTATTCCTTTCTCACAGGTGTGTTGGGCTTGTGTCTTGGATTGAATTGAACCTGCTGCTGTTATTCATACATTGTTGCAGTCATGCCAGCTTCAGAAAGTGAGTTTTGTGAGTTACTTTTCCCCCTTTTGTGTTGGGGAGCAGGGCAACTAGCCCTTGAACTAAACCATTACATTTTATTGGAGCTCCAATGTGAGGCAGCAAAAGCAGCTGTGCTAATTAAGGCAGTTGATTTTGGCAGGAGACAAAAGGGTTGAGATAAATGAGAAGAGGATTCAGTTAAGGCTTGAAGCTTGTTAAGAGAGTTTTGTGTCAGGTTTTTTTTCTTTTTGTTGTTGTTTTGCCTTTTTGTTTTCTGTGTTGTGTTATATTTCCTTTCCAGGGGCTGTATGTTTTTGCAGCAGTGCAAGGGGAAAGAAGCATAAAGCAGTCTGTCCTGCAAAACATAAAGATGAGCTGGGAAACAAGACAAAGAGTGAGCTGTTTGCTTGCTCAGCCCTTAAACTCTTCTTGGGCTTTGGAAGATGGCCAAGGTCAGTGGATGGAACTAGCAAAGGCCTCAGGCATGTGAAGAACATGTCTCCTCTTCTGTACAGGTGTGTGTTTCAGCCATGAGAAACGGATGCTCCCCTGTCTGAAGAAGAGAATCTGGAAGGGATGTACCCCAGCATCTGAGGATTTACTTGCATGACCGTGGGGAGGATATGAGGAAACGGGATGGAAAAAACAGTTCAGCTTCACAAGTACAGGGGAATTCTCACCTGAAGGATGCTGCCTCAATTTCCAGTGGAAAGTCACCCAAGAAGAGCAGACAAGCTAGTACTGCTCTGATTTTTCTGAAAGGACTCACAAAGCATCTTCACAAGATGCAGGTGATCCTAGTCAGAATTAGAGGGGGGCTACTTCAAATCAGGTGGAGGAGAGAGATGGGTTTATTGGGCTATATGGAACCAATGACTTGGCAGGTTGAAGAGATGGTATGTTATTATTTCTTGCTTGACAAAGTGATCTCCAATCCAGCATGTGCTAGGCACCAGAATGGAAGCCAGAGTTTGCTTTCACTTGTAGGATTGGAACAAATCTCTGGACTCTACTGCCCCAGGGGTGCAAATAGCCCCACCATTTGGACTGGTCATGGACTGATCCATACTGTACTTAAAGAGACTGAAGCGCAAGAGCATCTGCAGTGTGCAGTCCTCTATGTACTGCAAAGTGATCTCACCTTGAGTGAGAATGGACAGTGACTGATATATGATGTCTATTGTTTGATGTTAACTGCTGCTGGGCATGATGCAGATGGTATAGAATAAGGGGCCAAGAACGTCATGGATTGAGCTGAACCTGCTGCTGTTAGTCACACCATGCTGCAGTCACATCAGCTTCAAAAAGTGAAAGTGCTCACTAGAGCAAAGTATTATGGGGCTTGAAGTTCAGATTGCAGCATGGGAGGATTCCTGTTCTGGTTACTGCTTTTGGGTTCCAGATTCTTGGATATGGGCTTTTTCCTGCAGTCATGGCAGTGGAATGTGTGGAAGTTGGCTAGTTGCTGGTCTGGGTTTTCTGCTTTGTGCTCCCCACCCCCACCCCATGTATTTCACTGCACTGCTTCTGCAAATAGGCTAAGCTAATTATGCATCATATTGTTAGATTAATCAGATTATTACCTAAGGTAATTATGAATTGTGATTATGGTATCTCATGTTACATTAAACTCTTATCTCTTTACCTCAACCCCGAGTTTTGTGTGTTATCTTTTTCCCTCACTTTTGTGTTGGAAGAGCAGGGAGTTCAGTCTTCATGCTAAACCATTATTGCTTGGTTCTTGGCCGCTTGCAAATAAGCCCCTCTCTGTCTGTGTCGAAGTGGGAGGTCCCTGACTATTGGCTGGTACCTATGGTGTTTGTAACCAAGCACAGATGCTGCTGGTAGCATGACAGCGGCATTGTGGAGCACTGTTGAGGCATTGCCAGCGTAATCAGCTGACACTTGTGATCTGTGCTGAGCACCCTTGTTGCACACCACAGCTGCCCTGTCCGGCACCAGCTCACACATACATGACTGTTGCATAGGTGTAGCCTACTATAGAAATTGGGAGAAGAGAGCATTTTCAGGGCACTGCAGGCAAATTAAGAATTATTCTGTTTACTGAATACAGTTTACTTTTGACAAGAAAGAAGGTTTGTGATGGGATAAGAACTGTCATAGTTTGATCTGTGGTAATGAGAGAACATTTGTCTACTGCTGTTTCTGTCTCCTACACTAAACAAAATATTTTCAGACAAGGGGTAGGCAGATACACACAGAGACATCTTTCTCTCTTTTTTACCCTGTCCACAGTTCACATTGATCTCTCCTTGTTCTGAGTTGTACCCGACAGACAACCCCATGGCTAGTCAATATCTCTTTGAAAAGAGAACCCTGTCCTGACTAACTGTCTTCCTTGTACTTCTAAAATCTCACATGGTTTCCCAACACCATTTAAGAAATTTGAAGTGGTGACCATGTTTGTTCATTGGTATCTGTATAGTATCAGATTTTTCGTTTCCCTGTCCTAACTCCTCTTGAAGTAATCACAAACACATCCTGCTGGCAAGCTGAAAAACACGCAGGCTACATTGAGCATTTAATATAATACCTTTATAGGATTAAATTTTTGAGCAGTTCCATTAATCTTGCTGTTAACTGCACTGAACTGCGTTATCCTCACCAGTGACAGCTGGAGGAACAAGTGCCCAGTGACACTGTTTATTCTCCCTTCCCATTTTGAAGTCCTTGGTAATCTGATCTAAGAGACATTTTACAAAGTCAACACTCCCCACTGGAGACTGCTCTATCCTCAGCATCCTTTTCAAATTCCATATTGAAAGGAATATCCTATTATTGCTTTCCTTCCTTTGCCTTCCGGTGGGCAAGCAAGCAGAAATCAAGCTGCAATCTGGTTATTGAACTGTGCAGAGCATAAAAGGAGAAGAGAGGGAGTGCAGGCAAACAGCCTTGGTGGAGTGGATCCAGCTCCTCACCTATCTCCTGCTTCATGGCTTTCTCCATCTAAATGGGATGTAAATCAACTTCTTATGGAATCATGTTTTTGAGATGTCAGTCACAGGCCCCATCTCCCAGCCCGTTTCTAATCCCAGCTGGCTGAGTGCTAGTGATGATATTCAAGGGTTGAGGTCCTGGCTCAGATCCAGTCACCACATCTTGTCTTTCCCACACTCCTCTGCAGTCTGTCATCTACAGGACTCACAGCACTGGGTGTGAGAGGTGGTACCGGTTCCTCAGCCATGCTCTCTCCTGTTGTAGGACAAAGACAGTATATCTTTACAGAAATGAATGATGTGTGAGTAGAGTAAAACTGACACTAAGAGAGGAGAATCAAGTTTAAGGTTTGCTTACAAAGTATAATTTGGCAGTTTCTGTAGACTGTGTAATGAACGTGCTCCAAGTAAAAATAATGCAGTTTCCTGTAATTTTGGAACACCTCCTTATTACAATTGTGCATTCACTTAAAAAAAAGATATATGAGAAAGTGCATAGTCCATGATATCAAAAAGCAGAGGAAAACTTCAAGCACCATCTCATGTTGCTAGGTACAGCAAACACTGCTGGCATCCCTAATATGAAAGTTTTTAATTTGATAGTTTATATTCCATTAGCATTCCTCATCTATCAAACCTGAAGTGCATAAATGTAGCATGGCATACCGTACTTTGCATTTGCAAAGGCAGTGCTGTGAGGTGCATAAAAATCTATTTCTTAAGACTCTAAAAAGTATAAAGCAACTTTCAACATGATCTTGTATTTCAAAAGCTAAAAAGGGGGTTGGAAGTGAATGGGCTGCACCAGTATTAAGAGAAACCATTACAGATTTACATTTCACAGTGTCTCCATGAACATCCTTCTGTCTACCTACTGACCTAGTGACTGCCTTATCTGATGATCCATGTAGTCTGTTGTTGTACTGCTCTCCAAAATATCACTTGCACTTGTTAAAGAGGCAAAGAAGAAAGTGGTGTGCCCAGGAACACATTTCCCCAGAGGGAAGCTACTTCCTGACGTTTTAGACTGTGATCAACATATGGTCAGACACCAGTATGTTTATTATGTTGAAATCTATAACCAAAGTTTTCATATACTTAGAGATCTTTAAAGATATCTATTTCAGGAACTAAAAGAGGCAATCTCATAAAGCAAATGAATTTTTAGCCTCCAGGTGTTGAGTGCTCTCTGAAAATTAGGCTCTTTGAAAAGAATGGTCCCAAAAATCCTGCTTCCCTGAATCACTGAATGTTTTAGAAAATGCTGACTGCTGCTTTTGGAGAAGATTAATAGCCTTTAGGGATGAATGAAAAGTGTTACATCTCCTTTCACTTGTGTGCAGAAGTCCATTGATTCGGGCTCCCATTGTGTAAAATTCAAAGGATTGCACAGAAGGTTAGAAGTCCCCCGTTACTTATTTGATTTTACACATAATAGAGGCCATTCTACTGGCCCATTTGACACTAGTCAATAACATAGGCACAAGTAGAGGCTGAATGAAATTGAAGTAGGGCAAAACCCCTAACACAACTGTTTTTCTCAACAGCATATAGCTGTCCAGGGAGGGGACTCTTGCAGAAAGCCAGCCAGGCAAAGTCAGACTTCGATAAAGGGCAGCAACTCTGTAGCTTCTTGAAGTGAACATGATAAAGGAAAAATAATTCCCCATGAATCAAAATAAAAACCTGTTTCTTCAGAACTCTCAATGTTTTCTTACTCTTATTTGTGTACAGTAAGCATAATATCAAGACTCACCTGTCATTAGACAATGCTTGGACCATTCTCTGACTTAGCTGCTCAACAGTTTTGTCTGCAAAGGGAGATTTAATCTGCGGTGCTATGGATAGCATGATGATCTCCAACTCTTATATGACTGTAAGCTAATAAATAAAATTAATGTAACACTGGGATAGTAGGTACAGTATGAGGAGGAATCACTCAGTCACTTCTTGACTACTCCAAAGCATTGCTCTGTTTAGTAACCTCATATAAAGAGGTATTGTGTAAAATAGTTCCATGATTTTATTCCTTGCTGACAGGGGTGGTGCCTAGGGAGGTGCTCACACTGCTATGGACTTACATGAACCCAGACTGCTTGGTAACACTTCAAATAGTAAATAAATTAGGCAAACTGAGCCTTGATGACTCCTGACACTGTAGGGGACAAAACTTCTCCTAGACACATCAGAAATCTTGAAGGTTCTGGGGAGGAGGAGCTGCTCTATGAGCTTGAGAAATTACTCATCCCAAGTCAAAATTTTGGGATGCTACAGGTCTTTCTATAGTGCTTTCATTGCTTTTCACTGGACAACACTTCAGGGATCAGCTCATAGCCAAGCCTGGTGTTTAGGGAAGGAGCTAAAGAAAAATCTCTGGTTTAACTATTGATGAGACTTGGGGCCAGGTGAGGAGGCTGGGATTTCCACTTACATTTTCTGTTCTCCTCTGTCTCATTAATTTAGTTAAAACAGAACATCACCTTGCATGTGAGAATTCATACATGGATCTGAACTAGGCAGACGAGCCAAAAACCTGGATCCAAATACAATCTGTGCATCAGAGTGGGGATTTGTTCACAGCCCAAAAGCGTCTTCTGAGTCTTCTTCCCTGCCTGGTGGAAACAAGCAAACAAAATGTATAAAGACTCACACAAACAAACAAAAATAACCCCGAACAAACCACAAACAACAACAACAAGCCCCTAAGCAAACAGAAAAAGAAACCAACCCACAAATCCCACCAAGAGAAACATAGCCATTGTGATTAGCAGAAAACTTACAAGAAACAATGGAAAATGACAGCACACAAATCCCAGAAGGTGTTGTTTCAGTCAGCTCTACAGATGCAAGCATACAGAGCAGATGCTTTGAGACCACCTAGGAAGGACTAAAGGCAAACAAAACACATTGCATTGTGCTAGTTCAGAGCCACCAGGTAGAGCTGAACACCTTCACAAAACCTGTAGCCCCTTCCAGCAGTCATCAGGAAAGATCTGAAGAGGCTGAGTTCTGCACAACTAAGGTTGTTGTCTTTGCATCAAATGCACTCACAAATCCCTAAAGAAATCTCCTTGTGAGCTAAGATGACAAGATATCTGCCAAGAGCCATGTGTTCAAAGCAAACTCATCCACATTTGCTCATCCCACATGTCAGAGTGGGATTTGAGCAGTGTGTGCAGAAATGGTTTTGAGGTCTGTTCAGGGGAATTGCACTGTCATGTCATTACTCCTCCCCCCTGAAGACCTCTCTCCTTCCAATTTCCATCCCTAGAGGTTTTACATGTAATATGCAGCTATGATTGATACCACAATTTCCTCTGCTAGTTTCAGCCTGTTTGCATCTCTGCACTATTTGTATTTAGTGAAATATTTTCATTACGCACTCTGTGGCTGGCTGCAATTTATTCTTCTGTCACTCAGCTTTCACGCAGTGTACTCCTTTCTACTTTCTTCTTTTCCTACAGTACTGCACTGTAGGTGAAGTCAGCTTCAGACAAAAGTCCTCTTCTGGATAAGGCAGATCTGAGGCCTTCTCTGAGGTCTCAGATTCCACTTCTTTCTGTGGATTTCAATGATAAATTTCCTCTGCTATTTCCTTCAGGGTGTCCTCAGAATGGCACTGAGGTGTCTACCTGTGTTGGTTTGAGCAAACCCACTACACTACCTTCACCTGTGGAATTCAGTTTTTGGAAAATACAGGTCCCCCAATACAAAGCAGCTGGAGTGGCTGCAGCGTGGTGTGCTGGAAGTGGAGTCAACAGTATGTCTCCGTGAAGGGAAAATGCATTCTGCAAGGACACAGCTAGCACCTTTAAAGCCAATATGTCTCATAGAGTACTTAGTGCTTCTGGTATTATTACAGATGCTCTTTAACTCTTCTTCCTGGGCCTAGAGCCCAGAAACAGGCCAGCATGGTCAAGTCACATTTTTAAGGCAAGACATCCATCTGAGGCTGCAGAGTCAAATCATAGCATCAAGCACTATAGCCATGTGGTGCTTCCTGCTAGATATATCCTGAGCAAAGCAAGGCGTGATGCTATTGGCCCATGTACCTCCATAAGTAGTGCTGGTAGCTCCTTGTTCAGAGAAGAAAGTTGTTCCTAGCTATGTGTTCTGGAGTCTTGCAGGCTGATGCTGGAATCCCATACGTTTGCTGGTTGTTGCTAGTGGGAAAACCAACTGCTATATATCACCCAAGCAGGAAAGTACCACCTGGCTGTAGACCTGTGGTGTGAAGAAGGAAACCAAGTGCAAAAGGGAATCACCCAACACTTCAAAAGAAGTCCACAGAACTAGCTGAAAATCATGTCAGCCAGTCTACTTGCTACTGTCTTAAATATCCACAAATAAAACTGTAGGCTGGAGGTACAGTCACACACACACATCCAGGTAATTATAAATGTATATAGAATAATAGAATCATAGAATGGTCTAGGTTGGAAGAGACCTCAAAGATCATCCAGTTCCAGCCCCCTGCCACAGGCAGGGACACCTCCCACTAGATCAGGTCACTCAAGACCTCATCCAGCCTGGCCTTGAACACATCCAGGGAGGGAGCAGACACAACCTCCCTGGGCAACCTGTTCCAGTGCCTCACCACCCTCACTGTGAAGAATTTCTTCCTAACATCCCGTTCAAATCTCCCCTGCGCCAATTTGAACCCATTCCCCCTCGTCCTGTCATTACAAGACCTTGTGAACAGTTCCTCCCCAGCCCTCCTGTAGATCCTCCTCAGATACTGAGAGGCTGCTGTAAGGTCTCCTCAAAGCCTTCTCTTCTCCAAGCTGAAAAGCCCCAACTTTCTCAGCCTGTCCTCATAGCAGAGGTGCTCCAGCCCTCTGATCATCTTTGTGGCCCTCCTCTGGAC
>VWZI01023041.1:60353-99264 GCA_013396835.1 Psilopogon haemacephalus
AAAAAAAAAATCTTAAAAAAAAAAAGAGAGAGAGAAATAAACCCCACATTTTTTAGAAACAGCATTTCTACTTGGGCGGGTCAGAGAATGACTTATTGTCTGGTTTTCATATATGGCATATGCTCCACAGCCAGATTTCAACTCTGCTGAAAGACTGTTTGAAGGAGATTTGCTTCCTTCCTCTGCTAGAAGGAGAATTTGTAGTACAGAAGGAGAGATATAGTAACCAGACATCACGACTGATAGGAGAGGAGGTGATATGGTGCCTCAACTGGAGCCTTCACTAAGACTGCCCCACTGGAGGTTTGAATGGGGTGCGAACTGTGGCAGGGCACACCCCAGTCCACTGCCCCACCAGAGGGGGGAATGGGGCAGGAAATGGTCTTCCTCCCTCCCCACCTCTGTCACCATAGGCTTAGTACAATAGGTGTGAAGTGCCTTCTCCTACCCTCCATGGGCTTGAACAGGGAGGGAAAAAATAGCCCCGGTATATATATGGCAGCTGGACAGATTGGAGCAGGACCTGCACTGGGACCTGCACTGGGACTTGAACAGACCTGAACACAGACCTGGAGACACGAACCTCGCACAGACTTTGAGCTGGACCTTGAGGAGCATCCTGGCTTCTTGCCAGGTAAACTGCAGCCATTCGTGGGAATACCGCAGAGCACCCCTGGCTTTCCCCTGCCTTGCTTCATGATTGTGGCTTTGTGAAAGCTGTGCCTACAGTCATCTTGGACTCGGCGGGCACTGGACTCTGGATGCTGCTGTGAAAGAGACAGTCTCCTATCTGTAAGTGGGGCAAAGCTATTTCATGCCCAAACCTTTCCAAATTTCCTGATTTTTCCTGAATTACAAGAAAAGGCATCCTTGTGAAGACTTTTTCCCGACCCAATTAGAACCCAAACTTAAACCGATTTACACACAAATTGTGGGTGGGGCTTTTGGAAATTATAAAAGCTACATAATTTATAGTTTCTGCCTCTTCAATCGTCCACAATCAATACAGCTCCTTGGCAGCACTATGGCATTCCTCTTTCTCCCATCCTTTACAAATAAGAACAATTTCCACCCGAAACATTGTTATTTGTTATCAGGGAACTCAGTGGCATCATCTCTTTGGTATTATTGCAATTTTCTCTACTTTTCTTCTTGTTTAATCTGACCTTAGCTTTCTCTCTGATAGCTGATGTTTTCTTCCATAGCTCCTAACCCTTTTGTGTCCTCACTTAAACCATCAACATTTTTAATCATCATCTTGCCAGTTTCTTGTAATAGGCATGATCATTTCCATTCCTCTTTAGCTCCCTTCCCCATGCAGATATTGACCCATATCTGTGCAAGCATGCCCTTATCCCAACACTCAAGTCTTCGGAAAATTAAGTCTGGGTCTAGACTTGTATCCAGGAGAGGTGAGTCAGGTTTGGAGTTTGAGTTTTTTTAGTTTGCATGTGTGTGCTTTCCCCCCACCTCTAGATTTTTCTATGTCACGTGATGTTATCTGGGCCTATCTTTTACTTTTTCTGCATCTTTTTTTCTCTCTTCATGGAGGAGAGAAGGAACCAAATTGAAAAAGTGTTCTTCCCATCATGCTTGATGTAAGACTTTTCAGGAGGGAAAGAGGCTTTTAGATTTCAGGGAAGAGTAGCACTGGAGGTGATGACTGGCGAAGATGACCTTCTGACTTCTGCAGGTTGCCTCCTAGGTGCAGAAGAGGAAAAGGTACATCATGAAGTGTCTCAC
The DNA here is from genome assembly GCA_013396835.1 of Psilopogon haemacephalus. Taxonomy (NCBI): domain Eukaryota; kingdom Metazoa; phylum Chordata; class Aves; order Piciformes; family Megalaimidae; genus Psilopogon; species Psilopogon haemacephalus. The sequence goes on from VWZI01023041.1 coordinate 62,097, forward strand.
TGAAATGAAAAGCAGACTGATTTACCAGCTCCTAGCAACTTGCTTTGCACTACAATTTTTAAAATTAATATGTTCTGTGCTCTTTTCTACTTCATGTAGCTAGTCAAGGACTTTTCACATTATCTAGAAATGGCACATAATTTTATGTTTTCATAAAAATAAACTAAACAGCTTGTTGCTGCTAGTTAAGCACTGTCTACTTAACACCCTGGTATCCAGATCTTTGCAGAAAGCAGCCTATATTGCCAAGAGCCAGCATGACTTTGGAAATCTTTGGCACAATTCCTATAAAGTATGTCAGCTATTTCAGGTGTTAAGGAGCAATTCTTCCTTTACAAAATAACACTTGCTATATGTTGTTCAGGACTCTGTATGTTGTTCAGGACTTCATACAGCCAAGGTGCAGCTCAATCTGTCTGCCTTCTCTGGGTGTGTTGGTGAAGTGATCATTTAGTTGGATCCATGGGCTGAAATCTTTGCTGATATCTTTCACTGACACCAGATGAGCAAGCGTGCATCACTTCAGGTGGCACCACAGGGCTATCTGCACAGTGCCCAAGGACTTCCTTGGATGTAGGTTGCCAAGTCCTTCAGTTTTCTTGACATCTCCTCCACCTATAATACTTCTCTAAGGACAGCTTGCAATGTGTGGCCTTGAACCTCCTTGGAAACCTGTCAAGTTCCAGCCAGCTCCTAGTAGAAGCAACAGCTCTTCATGATAATTTCATTATTCTACCAACTACAATATAATTCCCTTTCTACTATGTCAGTGTTCTGATATTTTTACTCAGGAAGCACCCTAGATGCTGCTATTTTGTCATTCACTCAGTTTGTGTCCTCTGCAGCTGGATTGGAGAACCTTGAAATTTTTGCAACTTAAGTCCCTTGAATCTCACACATCCAGACATTCGTTGCTTTTTGTGCTGATTTCTAGGTTCATTTCAATGATAAAAATGAAGGAAATGTAGAATGATAGATGGACATATGCAAGAATATTGTTAATAAAAGCAACTGTTACACCCAGGGCCATCACTGTATAATGGCAAGTATTTGTGGCAATGTTGTTTGCACAATAGCACACTGTGGTAACCCTCTGTGGACTGAAGTACCATTTCACTGTCTGAATGCAAAACCTTGAGGCACACTGAAAAGCTGATTCCCAACATTTTTCTTTATGTGTAAAAGTTGAGATGCATTCACTGTCTCTGGTTTCTCTTCACAGCTGCTTGTATCTGGAGCTGCTTGGAAGAGCAGCAGCAAGATTTCAAAGCATTTCTCGGTGCCCTTTCTTATTGCCTTGCAGAATAGGAACCAACAGGATGCATTTACTAAGGACCGAACATCATCCCAGACTTATGCTGAGCTGCTGGACACAAACACAATTTCTGATTAAAAACAGTCTTTATTTCCTGACCTGGCAGACACGACACAAACAAAATTGAAAAGGTTTAATCTCCCTTACCATGGCACTCCTCACTGTTTGTGATCCTGCTTTATAATCATCTTGTGTTGGATAAAGACTTTATATGTGCTGCCTGTGAAGGAACAGGGTAAGTTTATCTGAGAAGACACAATGGTTTATCCAAGCCTTGGTGTTTCTAGAAATCTCCAGGATTTTTATTTTCTGTAAAAGACATGGGGATTGTAGTGGCTTCCAAGAGAGAGGGGAGGCAGAGAGGATCACCAAGGGAAGACTCCTACTCTGATCAACAATAAACTGCCTGATTCCTCCCTGCCATACCAAATATGCGGTGACAGAGTTTCCCTGTGTCCCTGTCCTTTGGAGCAAGGAAGGCAAGAAGGTAGTTACAGGCTGAGAAAAGCACCAAAATTCTTGCCCTCTGCAGTCCTGGCCTGCTGGGCAAAATCCTCATTATTAGCAGGGATGTGTCCCAGGTTATCCAAAACATGCATCACAGTGAAAGCGACAATCAGAGGGATGATAAGGCGCGGTGTGCAGGTACAAGAGAGGCAAGGATGGTAAGACAGGCAATAGCTTTTATTAGACTGGGTCTATTTAAAGGAAAAATCAATAAATTGTTAGGTTTATTTAACCATGATCAAACTGCCCCAAAAAATGCCTGCGTAGACCATTATATCTGGGAACTTTCAGCATTGGTCTGAAAATTTTACTTTATAAATATGTAGGTCTACCAGGTTTGTACAAAGGAGAAACTACCCAGGGAAAATCTCCTGCTGGGTCCTTCAGTAAGAAGGCCTGGACTGCACACAGTAACTACCAACTGAGTGCAATTTGTTGCCTCATTTAAATTTCCCAGGCTACTACTACATAATCAGTAATATCCTGCAGTCCTGTAGACCAAAAGTGCAGGCAATGTACCTGCCTGAGTCTGCGGTGCTTACTTTTAATTGTGGATTTCATTATCTTGTAATTTCCTTCCTTACTGCTCTGCTGGGGATAACATTGAATTAATTTTTCCCCAGTTCCTGTAATTTGATAAAGAAGGCTTTAACAGTAAAGAATCACCAGTTTTCTAATACATGTTGTTGGCATAACTGTGTGCTGGCATTTTTCTTCTTCTTCTTCTTCTTCTTCTTCTTCTTCTTCTTCTTCTTCTTCTTCTTCTTCTTCTTCTTCTTCTTCCATGCTTTATTCTTGTGTCCATGTGTTTCACTTTTATGAAGGTAGGGCTCAGGTGTGATATTCCTCGTAATGGTGAATTTTGAGATCCCTCTGGAACACAGTAATTTATGTTGTTTAGTTGAAATTTATTTTGCTGTTCCAGAACATATTTTAATACATTTTAGAAATTTACATCCATTTACACTATTTTTTTTTTTACAAGATTCTTCCTGAATAAGATACCAATGAGTTAATGACACTTTATGGCCTTTGACTTTAGTAAGAGAAATAACAATAACCTCAAGGTAAGGCAAATATGGCATCCTGGCCTGTGTCAGGACTGGTGTGGCCAGCAGGACAAGGGTCTAGCTGATTGGATAGGACTGGGTGATAGATTGGATGACCTTAGAGGTCTGTTCCAACCTGGTTGATTCTGTGATTCTATGATGCTATCTTAGGTGATGTGTTCTTACTATAGTAAGTAGTCTTTCTTATGTTAACTGAATGTAGATAGCCAACTGATACACAACTGGGAAGACACACAAGGCTGGCATATTATCTAGTGAATGAAAAGGAATTCATTGTAGCTCAAAACATGCAAAAGCAGATTCATGACATTATTAAAGAATTAAAGGTCATAACTCCCCTGTAGAATGAGTATTACTGTTATGGAAAGACTGTGAACAGTCATTAAAACCGTGAAGTCTTCCAACTAGATTGGTTAGAATAGACTGCTAATAAATATTGATGTGAACTACTTCTAATGAAGGCAATGAGTAGCTGAATAAAGCTATAAAACATCTTTTCAAGGCATGTCAGGTGCAGTCTGACTTCTGAAGCTAGGAGACAAAATCAAACCCAATGTGTCATGTTGGTGTCTCATTGGATCTGATTTTAAAGGGGTGTGGCTAGTAGGTTGAGAAAGGTTCTTCTGCCTCTGTACTCTGCCCTGGTGAGGCCACATCTGGAGTGCTGTGTCTGGTTCTGGGCCCCCAAGAGGGACATAGAACTTCATGAGAGAGTCCAGCGCAGAGCCACAAAGATGATGTGGAACATCTCTCTTATGAGGAGAGACTGAGGGAGCTGCAGCTCTTTAGCTTGGAGAGGAGGAGACTGAGAGGTGATCTCACAAATGTCTATTAATATAAAAAGGGTGAGTCCCAAGCCAGGCTCTGCTTGGTAATGTCCAATAACAGGACAAGGACATAATGGTGGAAGCTGAGGTGTAGGAAGTTTCACTTAAACATGAGGAGGAATTTTTTCAGTGTGAGGGTATCAGAACACTGGAACAGACTGTCCAGGGGTGTTGTGGAGTCTCCCTCTCTGGAGATATTAAAAACCTGCCTGGACATGTTCCTGTGTGATCTGGTATAGGTGATCCTGCTCTGACAGGGCAGTTGGACTTGATGAGCTTTCGAGGTCCCTTCTTGCTCCTGACATTCTGTGATTTGGTGAAGTTTTCCTGAAAATTGAAACCACTTACCATGCATGCCTAAGTAGGCATCTACCTTCTGCAAATAGATGTCTTCATTAAGAAGTCAAGTTTGAAATTCTGCTACTGTCCTCTCAATAAAGAAATTATTGAAGACCTGGAGGTGTATCAAAGGTTTACACAGTATGTAAGAAGCCCATGTACCCTATCCAAGTGTTATTGCACCTGCTGAAAACTATTACTCAGTTCTGAATAATACATTTGGGGTGGTCTTTTTTGGTTTTGGGTGTTTTGTTTTGTTTTTGTTTTTGTTTTTTTTTCCCTCTGAACTTTGAAACATTTTGGAATGTGAATGTAAAACAGAAGTCGGTGACACCTGACTTTCATGGTCACAGCATAGAGAATATTTGCTCTAGTTCTGAAAGACGTTTGTACATTCAAAACGTGCAAAGTTTATAATACAATTAGTAGAAAGGTTGATTGTTATTGTAACACTTGTTTGCTCCTTTCAATATAATGAACTTAACTATTTTCTTTTTTACTTTGGTGTAAAGACAAAGTAACCCAACAAAATTGATCCCATGATGTTGGGCAAATTACGACATGTAAATTGCTGGTCAACTTCAATAATTTAGTGTGATATGACATTATGACAAAAGCGGAATAAAATTCCAGCAGATGTAGCCTTGCTTTCTGTACTTATCATCTAGAATTAAGATTTTGCTGGAAACTATTTAGTGGACTTTGCTTCTTGATGAAAGACTTTATCAGATGAAAATAATTAATACTCTATTAATAAGTGTGTGGTGTTATCTGGGAAGAAAAAAACCAACAATTTCCCTGAGAGGAGAAAAATTAGTTTAAAAGCTTGTGCCTCCGTTGCAGTGAAACAACATGACAAGCTTGCTATGAACACAAATGTCTGACACAACAGTCTCAGTCAGCAAGCAAGACAACAGCCATTAAGCTATAAATAGTTTTACATTTTATTTGCTAGACTGTTATGCAATACAACACAATTCATTACATCTTTCCTGATACATCTCAAGCCTGAATCCTGAAATGCTTTTCAGTGTTAAATAATAAAGCACAGTAGACACTATAAATTACATGAAATGGTGGTGTGAAGGACGTTGGGTGGGGAATAATTTACAAAGAAACAAAACAAAGAGGAAGTTAAATTTTCACAGATCTGAGAGTTAACGGAAGAGGCAGGCTGGGGATGGTATGGCTTAAAAAGGCATTTGCAGACCAGGAACAGACACATATTGACCAATTTGTGGCTGAGGTGTAAATTGTCTAGCTAGCAGTTCAAAACAGTTCAGGAAATTTTGAAACAAAATGGCCTTTGGAATAAAACTTTAGCACAAGCAGGGAATTCACTTCTCAATGCATTTCCAGGAAAGGCCAGAAAGGAAAATATGCTGCTTCTATAGTCCTGGAAGAGATCATATTTTCATCTGGTCGTGGAGTAGGTTCCCAGCAGCCCTGCCCCATCATTCCTTCCAGACTTGGCTGAGGGTTTCACAGCCCTAATACATGCTGAGTAACAGGGTTATACCATGGATGAGCTTATGCAGAGTTGTTGCTGTAATAAAGAGACACAGGAGCACTTATGGGTGAGTAATGAGCAATTAAAGACAGCCAATGTGCTGGCCTCTTGAGTGTGAAGCAAGGGACTGTCATGACATGTTTACCACCACCATCAAAGGAACAATCTGGGATGCCGTTGTGAGTTGTAATCAGTAATAAATGATTAATAAATGACTTTTAAATGGACCAAGTTCAGTATGTAGTGGTGAGGACACAAATGGAGCAATTATTAAAGAATGTACATGTTCTTGGCCATAGAACTAATAAATACCCCAAAGTGCTCTTCTATTACAAAGTGGCAGGCAGTTCACTTGCACCCTGCATCTCTGTTTTTAATTGCCTATAAGTGATGGCTGTGCCCGTGTTTGTCAGAATCCCTGAAAGCACTCAGCTGTTGTTCAGCACTTGTGAGCACACTCACAGAGTAAATTTTCCTGAGTGTTTGGAGACGCTGTTTTAAATGCCTGAGACATAGTCTCAGCTCTCTTTATGTCTCCCTCTCTTGTCTATCTTCCCACTTCCAGCTTTTAAAATGTTGGTCAACAGAGTATAGACTGGAAATTAAGAGATTTAGCTCTTCTGATGTCTGGTCTTGTACAGATCAGGGTGACATATTTAAGAGTTGCTCCATTGCTAAAATGGAGGAAATTATGTAATCACCCACCTGCACAGAGCACTTTGATATCTAAGGATGAAAAGTACTATCATTAGTTTCTGTTTTGGAGAGGTTTGCAGTCAGTAGCACCTTATTTGTGCAGTAGAGCATTAAATCCTGTTTTTCTATGAAGTAACAGGAAATACAGACAGCTGATTTAATTTGCCAGCAAACACCTCCCCCACTCCCCAGCACGGTAATTGTAATTTTGCACCTGTTTCTCTGCAATGACAGTAGAGGTATAGATTAGCAACTGGGGCCATGATTTCCAGGTACGGACTGATAATGAAACTTTGTATAATATGAGTACTTCAAATTCACCGTGTACACTAAAGAGAAGGGGAGATAACTTCTCTTTAAAGAAATTGCTTCTGCAAAGAAGAAAGCTTATTTCTTCAGGCTAATGCCAGCTGGGTTTGTCGACCCACAGTGTTTGGCCAGAATTTGATAATCCTTTGGTCCCTGTAGCTTACTTTAGGTTGATCATCAGAGCAGTTGTGTTGGAGGAAGGGAACAGATACAAACCTCCCCAGGCAGAGGAAAGAACTGAATCCCTCTCTTTATGATGACAAAAAGTGCTTGAGCCATCCGATACAAGTGTTGTTGGACAGAGCTCTCTGTGCCTTTGGTACAAACTGTTTTGCTTCTGCATCACTTGGTTAAACATTCCCTGTCCCAACATGACTTTAGAGGGCATGTACACTCAGTGGAAAAAAAAGACATTTCCAGTCAATGCTCAGAAAGGAGACTATGAAATAAAGCCACAAGTTTAAGAGAAGTCAGGACAATTGAGCTTGGTCAATTGCAAAAACAGAGCCGTGCCTCAGTGAAGGCAGAAAACATTTGTGGGCTCTTCAAGAGTGGGCTTGAAGCCTCAGAGCTCCTTCTACCCAGGTTCTCAGGTGAAAGAGTTCTGAGCTGTTTTGATACTCTCATAGGATAGCAGGCACTTTGCTTGGTCTCTGAAACCCTTCCAGCAGCAGGGAGCATGATGTCTCTGGAGCAGTTACTCCTAAATTAGAACCAGACCTCAAGCTTGTCACAGCTTCTCCAAGTAATGCTGCTTTCCTGTAGTTTTCTGTCCAGCACTTTACTGGTTGATTTTCTCTTCCTTACTTCAATGTCTGAGGTGAGAAATAACTTTGCTCCATTCCACATATTTCTGTTTTTTCTGCAGAAGCCACGGTTTCCAGGTCTTCCAGGCAAAAAGAAAAACATTTATAATAATAAATCTTAGAGTAAAAATAGACACAAAGGCACAGAAAACAGCAGCAGCAAAGGGCTGCGAGCAGCTTCCCAGGGCACCCAGTCAATGTTCAAGATCACTTTCTGTTGAGCGTGTCCAGCTGAGATTCAGCATCAAAAGTCCAGCAGGGTCCCTGCTGTTGGGGTCTAGTTAAATAAATACTGTATATCACAAAGGAAATAATTCCTATAGGTCAATGCTTGCAGAGGGAAGCTATTTCTCACTTCTTCATGGACAAACACAGGATAACTCCCTGCATAGATTGAGACACATGGAGGATCAAGAATCCTAGAGAAGACAGATAATTTTTTCTTAATTGTGTGTGTTTGCTGGGGGTGTCTCTCAGCCTCTCTCCTGTGTCTCTACACCTGGCAAACGTTTTCAGAGACACTGGAAATCACTCAACTAGCACTCTCCTTTCTAGAGTGCTGGTCTTAATAAAAGTTCTTCTGTGTGTGCTGGAACTCAGGCATCTTCTGCATACAGGTGAAGAATTTTTCACTAGATATATTTTTTATGTCTATTAAGGATAGAATAAAATCAGAATGGAAGAGAAAATTGATAACAACTGAATCCCACACTACTTATTTCCCAGACACTTTAAGAAATCAGAACACTACTAACATCAGTTAAATCCCCATCTAGGAGCAGGAACCTGACTGAAGAATGGAGCTTTGAGGAGGTTACTCATCTTTAGCCACAGCCATAGTAGGTCACTGTTCCTGTTCCCAAAGGGCAAACTACTGAGAGGAGCATGGAGTGGGTGCAAGAATACCTTGAACAAGCTTTCAGAAATACATTAATTGAAAGCCAGAGGAGTTATATAGTCTTTGAGTGGCAGGCAAAGAAGGAAGCATCTTTATCTCTGACAAGAAGAAGGTGAATTTTTTTGACAGTTTCCTTTCATGTCAGCATCTGCACTACGGGGAATTGTCTTGAAACCAGTAATGGGCTCAGCCCAGACCTTTGGACTGTTGGTTATTTTTCACGTCTTGAAACAATGCCTATATATACAAAGAACCCTGACTTGTCTGTAGTTATTTGTAAGAAGCTTCAAATGTGTGGTTCTAGCACCTTTGGTTCTGCAGATTTGGGGTCTCTTTGTCTTTCTTCAAGTGCAAAATAAAATCTTAACTTCCCCCCCATAAAGAAAAAAACCAAACAAACAATTTTTTAAAAAATGTGCCACAATAATATTTGAACATAAAATTCTAACTTGTGAAACACTGAAGAAAATGTTAAAACCAGGACAGTTCAAACCATTTCATGAGCAGAATTTCAAAATGCTTGTTAGAGGGTATTTGATGCTGACTTCTCATAATTCAAAGTAGGCTGCAGCTGCAGGTTGCACACACAACGATGTGCTGGAGTAGGCTTAGAGAAACTGGAAATTTGATACTGAGTTTTGATCTTGCTGCACTAAAGCTGTATGTCCTTGAAAGAATGACTTCTATTCTTCCCCACCCCCGATGATCCTGGCCTTTCTTTTCAAACAGCCTTGCAATCCTCCTATAAACAGTAATATTGAAAAAAAAGGACTAGGGAAAGTATTATATGTGCATGCATTGCTTATGGGAGGTGAGAGAAATATTTGAACACATTTGAATAGTGGGTGAAAGTCAGATCCACGTTTTGAGAAAAAAAATCTTGATGGAGTGCTCTTTTGCCTTGCCAAATCCTTCTCTCAGAAGGCTTTGGTTTGAAAAAGAAAATTACCAGGCAGCTCCAAAAGGATAAGCTGGTTCCTTGCTGGATATAGCAGATGCCCAGGATACCACAGCTGCTGCTCTGCGCATATGATGATTTCCCCAAAGAGATGGCCTGGGCTGCTCTCCTCTTCATCTTTCTCAGAGGGAGAAAGACTCAATTATCTTCATGCCAGATGCACATGGTCATGGATGCTCGAGCCTTCACACTGCAAAGCTCTCATTCCCCTCCCGTTTGAGTATTTGTTCTCTTCAGAATTCCTTCAGAAAACGTGTAGTCCCTCATGCCCCTAAAATGTGCAGAGAAGCTGTAATTCCTCTAGTCCTGGACGTACAATTTCTTGTCATTACCTTGTCCATAACCTTCCATTCATTTTCAACCTAGTTGCAGCTCCCTCTCTTCCTCTTCTATCTTCTGTACCTTTATAAGGCTTTAAAATGAGAAATACATTTTGACGAAAAAGAAGGATGAATAGAAGAAGGATTAAGAAGAAATTGCCCTCAAGTAGAGGACTCCCCACTCCATACTGCAGAGCTGTTGGAAAGCTGAGGTCTTGGTTCTTCAGAAGGATCTCATTGCATTTTACCCACCTGAGTAGAGGGTAACTGTGCCAGTAGAAGCTCTACCTGACAGAAGCCCTCTAGTAACTGAAGGAGTTCCGCTGCATCCAGACACTGGAAGAAGTATCTGCAAAGGTCTGAAAACCAAATCTCTCCTCTTTCTCAAACAATCTGGCTCATGCTGTGCTGGATTGTGCCTCACAACGAGGCACAGGACCCTGCAGCTTTAGAGAGTGTGTGAGTTTTTCTGTGGTCCTTCTGAGAACAAGGATCGTGCCACCTGCTTTTGCAATGGTACAGTATCTATGGGATGCCACACACAGCCTACATTTTACACTAGCCAAGTTCACCACCAGTCACATTTTCCTGGAGGGCTTTTCACTTTCCATCTTCCCAGCTGGGCTTCACTCCATATTCACCTATGCTTCCAGGAAGACTGATGGCTTAGAGCTCTCTGTCATTGTTACCTTGGTACTCATCCTTTTAGATGAAGTGAGTGCTGGCAAATGGTTCTGAATTGATAGTCTTGGAAAAAGAAGCCCTTTCCGCAATGAACTCTTGGTCTTTTACTATTTTATGCTACAATAATATACTCGTGAGGTCAGGGCACCTCTCTACTGGATGTTAGCCCTTTCTAGCAGATGACTAGTAAAAGACAGTCCTGCCTGGATAAGACTGTACTCCTAACAAATGAATATGGGGAGAAAACAAAGTCTTAGGACACTCATTTACAGAAAAAAATAATCTGAGCATTCTGAATTGCTTCACTGAAACTACCAGAAAAAGTTGGAGAAGTGCAAACAGGTCAATACATGTCTTCTGAAGACTAATGTAGCATTTCCTTTCCCATCTACATTTTTCTCTCTTTTTTTTTTTCCCTTCCCTATCTTTTGGAGCACCTCTTGAAGTCAGGGAACAGCTCAGATTTCCTGACTTCTTGATATCATTGCAAAGAGCTCCACAATTGTATTGATGGAGGTCTTGATGCTGCCAGCTCTTTTGATGTGTCATTGGAGCTCAGTTTAGTAAGTAGAACAACCAAGAATCTTAAAGCTATTTTTCACATGGAAATACAGATTTATCAAAAATTAAACTCCATATTGGACTAATGATACTTTTAGAAAATATTTTTTTCTTGCATTTCAAATATTATATGTCTCTGATCCTTAAATAGAAAAAGGGTGTGTGAAAAGATTTTTTGCACTACATTTTGAGATTAAAAATTCTAGTGAGGCTGAATGTAATCATATAATCATAGAATCCACCCGGTTGGAAGAGACCTCCAAGATCATCGAGTCCAACCTATCACCCAGCCCTGGCCAATCAACTAGACCAACTAAGATCAACTAGAAGACTAAGTGCCCCATCCAGTCTTTTCTTGAACACCTCCAGGGATGGTGACTCCAACACCTCCCTGAGCAGCCCATTCCAATGGCAAGTCACTCTCTCTGGGAAGAACTTCCTCCTGATATCCAGATTATACCTCCCCTGGCACAGCTTGAGACTTCTGTCCCCTTATTCTGTTGCTGGTTGCCTGGGAGAAGAGACCAACCCCCAACTGGCTACAACCTCCCTTCAGGTAGTTGTAGAGAGCAATGAGGTCACCCCTGAGCCTTCTCTTCTCCAGGCTAAACACCCCCAGCTCCCTCAGCCTCTCCTCACAGGGCTGTGCTCCAGGCCCCTCACCAGCCTTGTTGCCCTTCTCTGGGCACATACCAGTACCTCAACATCTCTCTTGAATTGTGGGGCTCAGAACTGGACATATTACTCAAGGTGTGGCCCGACCAGTGCCGAGTACAGGAGCAGAATGACCTCCCTTGTCCTGCTGGCCACACTATTCCTGGTCCAGGCCAGGATGCCATTGGCTCTCTTGGCTACCTGGGCACATTGCTGGCTCATGTTCAGCCTACTATCAACCAGCACCCCCAAGTCCCTCTCTGCCTTGCTGCTTTCCAGCCAGTCTGTCCCCAGCCTGTAGCTCTAATTGGGGTTGTTGTGGCCAACACATCTGGTAAGTCTCCAGATGGATGTCGTCTGGAAAGGACTTTCACTGTTCTTTTGTTATCATTTATACTTTGCTTAGAATTTAACAGGATAGGTATTCAGAAAACATGTTGCTGTTGAAATTAATTCAGGTACTAAAGATAAAACTTGTTTCACCTTTCTAGCCATGGCTTTCTTAGTTTTCACTTAAAAGCTTGAGATAACATACTTGGCATTGCCTTCCATCAAGCCAGTTACACATCCAGAACTGCTACACTTGGTACTAATATCTGAGAATTCAGCTGCAATTTCCCAATTTCTCCAAAATTTTCCCTGAATTGTCCCCTGAATTCCAGCCTGAAGTTCCATCCAAAAGGAACCATTGTTTAATATTGTCTAGAAAAATAACTAGCTAAACAAACAAACACATAACTGACTCTGAAAATTCACCCTTACTTTATCACATGGTTGATGCTTTTAAAAAAATGTTTCCTTATAAACCTTGGAAAATTAAATAAATATGGTATGTCTTGAGCCTGCTTTGCTTCATGGAGGAGAAATTTTTGTGTTCTTCTCTGCATCACTTCCCATACTTACAAATTTTCAAGGTATTCCTGGTTGAGTTGCAGCTTGATCATGCTTCTTTCCTTTTTTTTTCCCACTGTTGAGTTCAGCATTAGTACTACTACTAGTGTTAGTATTTTTCTGTTCCCTCTATCAGTTTTCTATAATGGAATTGCAAGTGAAACATGGACATGAGAGTCTGCGCATTTCCATTGTGTTACTTCACAACCTATTTTAATAGCAGATGTAGACAAGGGGACCCAACTAAGGACTAAAAGGCTGATTATTACTCCCAACTCTGCTGCTGGGTGGTTTCAGCAATTTTCTGTCTTCATTCACTCCTCAGTAAACATAAACTCTAATACCCCTCATCACTGTTGAGCACTTTACTATTTATTAAGGAAAATGTGTAATCAAGAAAGAGGAAAGATGGTGAGAGTGTAAAGGAAAGAAGCTGTACTAGGTTACACTCTACCTTAGATTTGGTATCATTCAAGGGAAACAGAAGATCTGACACCATCCAGCCTGCATGCATAAAAATAATAATAATAAAAAAATCTTTCCACCATCCCACTATGATATCTTTCTTTGTATAGTGATACAGTGATTTTTTAAAACTATTTTTCACTGCTTAAAATGGCAGTTTGCTTGGTTCTTCTACTTGACCTGGTACAGACACTTCAACCAGAGCACCTATATTTTCAGTTTCAGCATGCCTTGTCTTGAATTTTACTCATGTATTTCATTCATCTAAAACCAGTACCACAGGGGAGAAAAAAGAGTCTGAGTGCAGTTACTGAAGCTGCATAAATCTTCTGTTGTGTGGGCTCAGAAGAGAAAGTGGTTTGGCACCAGTAGAAAGAAGAGAGAGAGATTTCTATTTTAATGGGCATCTAGTTCTGTACATATGGAAGATTCCTTTCACCAGTGACCTGAGTTTTTTTTTTCCCCTCTTGTTTAAAATACAGTAATCATGAAGGAAAATAGTTTTCTTTCTTCTCCCATGCCTGGTAATAAAATGGATGGAATCTGCAGCACAGGAGGTTCCATCTCAACACAAGGGCCAACTTCTTCACTGTAAGGGTCCCAGAGCACTGGAACAGGCTACCCAGAGAGGTTGTGGAGTCTCCTTCTCTGGAGATTTTCAAGGCCTGTCTGGATGCATTCCTCTGTGACCTGAGCTACATTGTATGGTCCTGCTCTGGCAGGGAGGTTGGACTCGATGATCTCTTTGGGTCCCTTCTAATCCCTGATATCCCATGAAGATCCTGTGAAGAAGGTTTGGGATGGATAAGGAAAGGAGAACATAACCCTACTTTGCTCCTTGTCTCAAGCTCTGTTAATAGGAAGAGGGTACACACAGGTTGTTGCACACTTCTAAATTACATCATCTCTGATACTTTCTTCATCCCTCAGCAAGCTGGAGAGGATTTGCAGTATTTTCTGGTAGGCCTCTGGATGACACCAGTGCTGGGAAGCGTTCTTTCCTGGAGACTGCAATATCTTTCATGTATTGCACTTAGCTGGTCTTGCATTTTGCTGGCACACAGTGTCTAGCAGCATGGAAAGAAGTGGTCAGTATGAAACTGTTGCATGGCTAGGCGAAAACTAGGCAGGCAGTCAACAAAAATGAGATGTTCTGCTGCTGTGTTTGATGATGTTATTCCCGAGTGCATTTTCTGCACATCACTAGTCAGCTCCTAGCTCTCTGATTCCAGTAAAATGCAAGAAATTGTCATTTTGGGTATCAGGACAAATTGATCAGGTCCCCTGTGCCCATGTCTACATGCTTTTCCCCCTTTCCTCTGCATCAGTAACCCAGCACAAACTTCTTCTGTGACAAGCATAGGAGCTTTAACTCATCAGAGAACCACACAAACAAGATTGCAGCTTGTGATAACAGCTGCCTGCTTTCCCTCATCTCCATATCCCTCACCTGTTCCCTGCTCATACCCATCTGGTGTTTGTCTATCTGCAGAACAGTTGATAGGTGCTGGTGGCCCCTTTGCTGCCTGGCACCCACAGATCCCCCTTTCCCTCGTCTCTGCTATAAACAGCTGTCTTCTCAAGAGTGATTTGGACCAATATCTGCATTTTGCTTTGTTCCTCACTCAAATCCTCATGCCCAAGCCTCTGGGTAAAGGCATGTTACTTTATAACTGCATCTATTTGGAGAACAAAAATACTGCTCTCCTTTACACTCTCTATTGCTGAATTTTCTGCATATTGGCTGACTCTCTGTCAAGGAACACAACTCCACATGCTGAGCAGCTGAGTCATTAGTTTGCTTGCAGTTGATGAGGCCCACTGGTGATTTATCTCTGCAAGCTTATATTATTATATTTCTTTCCTTGTGTGTGTGCAAAAACCCAAGGCAGGCTCACTCGCTTAGGAAAGCTTATGAAGGAAAGAATTTACCATTCATTTCCCTTGGCTTCCTTTGGCATTTCACAGAATCACAGAATGCTAGGTGTTGGAAGCAACCTCATAAGGTTGTCTAGTCCAAACCCCATGCCAGAGCAGGTTGCGTAGGACAGCATCCAGGCAAGTTTGATATGACTCTACCACTTCTTTGGGCAGTCTGATTCAGTGCTATATCACCTTCAATGTAAAGAAGTTCTTCCCCAGGTTTAGAAGGAACTTTCTATGTTTAAGGTTGTGTCCATTGCCTCTTGCCCTGTCACTGGGCACCACTCAAAAAAGACCTCTTTTCCTTTCTTTTGATTATAGCAGAAAAGACCCCACAACCTGGCCTGAAGAGTCATTGTCCTTAATGTTTATTAAGACATGAAACCAATAATAAGGTTGTCTGCTGAAAATGCAGAGAGGTGAATGAATGATTTATGAAGTGCTTGGCATAACATATTGTCTGGAATGAGTCAGTCTTTCCAGATAGCCACTGAAGAATGATCACCTTCCCCTCTTCCTGTCCCCAGATAGAAATCTGTCAAAGTCTCAGACTAGTCCAGGGGCTTTGACAGAATCTGCTGAGAGGTAGAGTAGGAGGTCTGAGGTTGTCTGAACCCAGCAATAGAGGCTGGCACAGAGAGCTAGCTCCAGCTGTCCAGCAGTATTGATCCCCTTCTGATCAAGGCTGCTTCTGAGCAGCTGAGTCTGGCAGAGAGGCAGGAACCATTACTTCACCTAAAGTATTGTGCAGCTACTGCTAGAGCATGAACCACACTGAAACATGCCCCAGGGCTGAGGTCTGCCTGCAGCCAGTTGGGGCTTCTCATGCCTTCTTTTCTAATTCCCATGTCAGCCAGATATCTCATTAAACATCACAATGGTCACCATTCACCTAGATATCACTCAGTTTTAATTCATGACTAGCTTCTTGAGTGCTATGTCCAGTTCTGGGCCACTCAGTTCAAGAGATATATTGAGGTACTGAAATGTGTCCAGAGAAGGGAGATGAAGCTGGTGAGGGGCCTGGAGCACAGCCTTATGAGGAGACTGAGGAAGCTGGCGTTGTTTAGCCTGGAGAAGAGGAGGCTCAGGGGTGACCTCATTGCTCTCTACAACTATCTAAAGGGAGGTCATAGCCAGGTGGGGGTCAGTCTTTTCTCCCAGGCAACCAGCAACAGAATGAGGGGACACAATCTCAATTTGTGCCAGGGGAGGTATAGGCTGAACATTAGGAGGTAGTTCTTCCCAGAGAGAGTGAATTGCCATTGGAATGGGCTGCTCAGGGAGGTGTTGGAGTCACCAATCTTCCCTTCTGCTCTTCTCCTCAATTAAGTCATGCAAAAACAGTGTAAATTTTTAGCAGAGAAAGGCCCGCTGACGTTAGCTCTTTGATTGTTCCAACTTGAATATGCATGTCTTTGAGCCTGAAACCTGATTATTATATTAATAGAAACAAAGGGAAAAAAAGGTCTTTTTGAACACTTGATGTGAGACAGAAGCACTGTTTCAAGGGAGTATGATTCAAAACTCAACAGGAGCTATGAGCTGCTGCCTTGCACAACAGTGTGACCTCTCTGATCAGGGCTGATGGGAAGTGTCTTGATGCGAAGCATCATTTCCCAAGTCCTGCTGGATTCCCCTGATGGAAGAAAATGGACAAACTATCTCTTGTTTCCATGCAGGTTCAAAACTCAGCAGGGACTTGAGGAAGGTAAGGCAGTGCCTCAAAACAAAGGTGCTGCTCTGTTTCTACAAAGGAAAAGTCTCTGCCTTGTATACAATCAGATTTTAATCCCAGCATCCACGGGCAGGAGATGTTGAGCTCTGCAGCAGTGCTGCCAGGTGTGGGATGGGAAGGAATAATCTTGACTCAACCAGCCTTGCCTCTAGACTGAGGCATCAGAGGTGGCTTTGGTGATTTCAGAAGCTCTCTGGTGCTGTTAGTACAGCAGCCACAGAGCACTGAGAAGACATACAGCTCCCTTCATGTGTCACACTTCCTGACTTCCCACAAATTGGAATGGGCTGCCCAGGAAGGTGATGGAGTCACTGTCTTTGGAGATGTTCAAGAAGAGACTGGATGGGGCACTTAGTGCCATGGTCTAGTTGATTGGACCGGGCTGGGTGATAGGTTGGACTGGATGATCTTGGAGGTCTCTTCCA
Organism: Psilopogon haemacephalus; assembly: GCA_013396835.1. Lineage (NCBI taxonomy): Eukaryota > Metazoa > Chordata > Aves > Piciformes > Megalaimidae > Psilopogon > Psilopogon haemacephalus. The sequence continues at coordinate 78,993 of VWZI01023041.1, forward strand.
ACCTGGCTTATTCTGTTCTGTTCTGTTCTGTTCTATTCTATTCTATTCTATTCCATTCCATTCCATTCCATTCCATTCTTCTCACAGACCCCTATAGAGAAACTGACATAAGCCCCTACCAACCCTAAATAAGCTCCAGTGTCTCAATGTTTTGGAAATGTAAAATAAGACATTAACATCATCCAGACCATTTAATATTGGGGCCAAAATTATACAGGGTACTTTTGACTTAGTTTCTGGCACAGGTTGAAATCCCACAGGTGTGTCTACCTAATGAAACTCTGTGCCTATAAACATCATTAATAGTTTTTATGTGATGTTGGATGGTGCTCTTTCCATAATTATCTGTCTCCACAGTCCCTGCATGAACCTTGGTTTTTGTTTGTGGTTTTTTTTTTTTTTTTAACTTAGAATGAACATATTGTTGGTTTTGGGCATGACAAGATACCAAGCAATAATGATAATAAATAACAATGTGTAAACAAACCTGTACTATAGATAAACTCCCTCTTATTACTGATCTGCAGTAAGGACCCAAAATAAGTCTTCAAGTCTTCAAATATTAAGTGCTCAGGTAACAGAAGGTATTCAGATGGACAGAGAAATAGGTAGAGTAAGTTATGGAATAATGAGGAATGATTCGATTCTCTTCCCTAGTTTACACAAAGCTTTTGCTGACTCAGAAAAGATTTGTCATGGTGGTTTTTTTTCCATTCCATTCTGTGCTTGAATAAAAAGGAAGGAAATGCTAAGCAGTAGCATGCAAAGGTTTTTTTTTACATTTCCTTTTTCTTTGTAGTCAATTTAATTCTTCACAAAGCACAGAGAAAGGTTCTGTTTCCTTCCAGACTTATAGAAGTCACAGTTGTAACTAAAATCCAAGAGAGTGGCATTTCCCAATCAAATCAGAGGAGGAAGAAAGCATAAAATATCTGAAATTTGCCCCTCTAATAAAGCACAGTGAATAGATGTTATGAAATAATAACTTTTTTTGGCATGACTTCCTCCCATTCTTCATGTTATTTATATGCAAAAGAAAGGCTTCAACCCAACATCTACTTTGAGTCCTTTAGGCTCTATAATAATGCCTCTCATTTTCATTCTAAATTGATTTTATACTTGGATGCCAGCTTGGAAGGCCTGTACCTCATGTTCTTTGGAAAAAGCGTCTTTAGAAAATGGTTAAGGAGTATCTCAGCAGGACAAGGCAGGTTATTCTTCCCCTGTACTTGGCACTGGTCAGGCCAAAACTTGAGTAGTGTGTCCCGTTCTGGGCCTCAAAATTCAAGATTGAAGTTGAGGTAATGGAACATGTCCAGAGAAGGGCAATGAAGTTGGTGAGGACCCTGGAGCACAACCCTGTGAGGAGAGGCTGAGGATGCTGAGGGTGTTTAGCCTGGAGAAGAGGAGGCCCAGGGGTGACCTCATTGCTGTCTACAACTACTTGAAGAGAGGCTGAAGCCAGGTGGGGGTCTGTCTTTTCTCCCAGGCTATTAGCAACATAATGAGGTGACACAGTCTCAAGTTGTGTCAGGGGAGGTATAGGCTGGATATTAGGAGGAAGTTCTTCCCAGAGAGAGTGAATTGCCGTTGGAATGGGCTGCCCAGGGAGGTGTTGGAGTCACTGTCCCTGGAGATGTTCAAGAAAAGACTGGATGGGGTATTTAGTGCCATTAGCTAGGGCTGTGTGATAGGTTGGACTCAATGATCTTGGAGGTCTCTTTCAACCTGGCCTATTCTATTCTATTCTATTCTATTCTATTCTATTCTATTCTATTCTATTCTATTCTATTCTATTCTATTCTATTCTATTCTATTCTATTCTATTCTATTCTATTCTATTCTATTCTATTCTATTCTATTCTATTCTAATCTTTTTGCAGTGCATTTGAGCCTTCCAGATAGATTTCCTGAAAATATCTCTGCATGCTCACATTGAAGTGTTTATTGTAGTATTGAAGCCCTCCTGCTAGTATCTATAGAATGGTTTGGGTTGAAAGGAACCTTGAAGATCATCTAGTTCCAACCCCTCTGCCATGGGTAGGGATACATTCCACTAGACCAGTTTGCTCAGGGTCTTGCACCTGGCCTTGAACACCTCCAGGGAGAGGGCATCCATGATCACAGGTTCACAGAATCACAGAATTAACAAAGTTGGAAAAGAACTCTAGGATCATCAAGTCCAACCTATCACCTAACACCTTCTAATTAAATAAACCATGGTACTAAGTGCCTCATCCAGCCTCCTCTTAAACATTTCCAGGGATGGTGACTCCACCACCTCCCCAGACAGCCCATTCCAATGCCAAACCTGCCCTGGTGCAGTTTGAGACTGTGTCTTCTCGTTCTGTCACTGGCTGCCTGGGAGAAGAGACCATCCCCACCTGGCTACGACCTCCCTTCAGGCAGTTGTAGAGAGAAATGAGGTCTTCCCTGAGCCTCTTCTTCTCCACGCTGAACACACCCATCTGCCTCCACTGCTCCTTATAGAGCTCTGCTTCAGCCCTCTCACCTGTCTTTTTGCCCTTCTCTGGACACATTCAAAATCCTCAACATCTTTCTAAAATTGGGAGGCCTAGAACGGGACACAGGACTCCAGGTGTGGCCTAACCAGTGCTGAGTACAGGGCCAGAATTACTTCCCTGGTCCTGCTGGCTACACTATTCCTGATACAGGCCAGGATACCATTGGCTTTCTTGGCCACCTGGGCACACTGCTGGCTCAAGTTCAGTCATTGGACACCCAAGTCCCTCTGTGCCTGGCTGCTCTCCAGCCGCTCTGTCCCCAGCCTGTAGTGCTGCATGGGGTTGTTGTGGCCAAAGTGCAGAACCCAGCACTTGGACTTATTAAAACTCAAGTCGTTAAAACTCATGATCTCCCTGGGCATCCTATTCCAGTGCGTCACCATCCTCAATATAAAGAATTTCTTCCTAATAGCTAGTCTAAATCTACCCTTTTCAAGCTTAACTCCATTCCCTCTCATCCTATCACTACAAACCCTTGGACAAAGTCCCTTCCCAGCTTTCTTATAGACCACTTTCAGGTACTGCAAGGCTGCTACAAGGCCTCCCTGGAGCTTTCTTTTCTACAGGCTGAATATCCCTAACACTTGCAGCCTGTCCCCATAGTGGATGTTCTCCAGATCTCTGATTATCTTTGTGGGCCTCCTCTAGACCCAAGCCAGCAGTTCAATGTCCTTCTTATGCTGGGGCATCAGAGCTGGATGTAGTACCCCAGGTGAGGTCTTATGAGAGCAGAGTAGAGGTGAGAATCACCTCCCTTGTCCTGCTGGTCACACTTTCCTTGATGCAGCCCAGGGTATGTTTGGCCTTCTGGGCTGCAAGTGTACATTGCTGGCACCTGTTGAGTTTTTTAACTAACATGCCCAAGTCCTTCTCCTCAAAACTGCTCTCAAGGCACTCCTCACACAGTCTATATTTGTGCTTGCGATTGCCCCAGTCCAGGTGTAGGACCTTATACTTGGTCTTGTTGAACTCCATGAGGTTGGCTTGGGCCCATCTCTCAAACTGTCCAAGTCCTTCTGGATGGTATCCCTGCCCTCCAGAATGTCAACCTGACCACAAATCTTGGTGTCATCTCTAAACTTGCCCAGGGTACACTCAATCCCACAATCCATATTGTTGACAAAGATGTTAAACAGAGCTGGTGCCAGTACTGACACCTGAAGGATGCCACTTGTCACTGGTCTCTATTTGGACATTGAGCCATTGATATCAGCTCTCTGAGTGTGGCCATCTAGTCAGTTCCTAGTGGTCCGTTCCTCAAGTCTATAGTTTTCCAGTTTGGTGAAAGGGATGTAATGCAGGATGGTGTCAAATGTTTTACACAAGTCAAGGTAAATTACATCAGTTGCTGATGCTGTAACACCACCAAAGAAGTTCATCAGGCATGATTTGCCCTTGTTGAAGCCATGTTCATCATCAACAATCACCTCTTAATTTTCTGTATGACTTAGCAAGGCCTTCAGGAGGATGAGCTCCATGACATTGCAAGGCACAGAGATGAGACTGACTGGCCACAGTTTTCTTTTTCCACTCCCACCTTTGTTTTCTGGATCTTGGGTGATGCTTCTAGAGCCCTGCCAGTGAACGCTGAGGCAAAACAGTAACTGCACACATCAGTCTTTTCTGTGTCTGTTGTGACCAGGTCTCAATTTTCTTTTGGAGAGGCCCCGCATCTTTTCTAGCCTTATTTTTGTCCCTGATGTACCTGAAGAAATTCTTCTTATTCCCTTTATGTCTCCTTGGCTACTTGGACAATTTCTTTGCAGTCCTTCCATGTAGTCTGTTCTTGCTTCTATTGCTTATAGACTCTCCTGTTTTTCCCCAAGTGTGGTGTTTTGGGAGTTGTTCACCCTCCCCTCCGCCCCCAGCACACACACTGTGAAGTTGTCCAGGCTAGACTCAGTTGGCTGGAAGTTAATAAATGAAGCTTTATATTTATAGCTTTGCACAATATACAAGCAAATATTTACAATATATACAGATATTTTCAGTAAAAAGGTAACAGAGAAACGCCACACCCCTCCCAGAGTCCCTAAGAGTGGTATTCAACCACCCTACCACCTTCCCCCCACTTCCCAATCTTATCTCACTATCTGTCTTACAAGCCAGGTAGGAGAGGTAGATCAGCCAGGGAGGTTAGCAGCAGAAAAGTAATTAGTGAAGTTATACCGATTCAGCTAAGAAGGCAGGGAGAGAGATGCAGCAGCCAGCATGGCACAAAACAGTCTGTCTTACCTTTATTTTCATTCTAACTTTATACCATTTCAGTAAACAAATGAGTGAAGGAGACACTGGGATGTTTCCCTTTCTCAGCCTATAGTCTAATTTCTCTTCCAAGTCTTCCAATTAGTTCAAACCAGCACACCAAGTAAGTCCCAGAGCACTTTGTTCATCTATGCTGGCCTCCTGGTGCTCTTGTCTGCCTTCTTCCTTCTTGTAATACACTGCTTCTGGACTTGGAGGAGATGGTCCTTGAATATCGACCAGTTTTCTTGGGACAAGGTCCAGCATAACACCTTTTCTTGTGGGTTATTTTACCACCTGGAGGAAGAAGTTGTCATCAGTGCATTCCAGGAGTCTCTCAGATTGCCGATGCTCTGCTGTGTTGTCCTTCCAACAGATGGACAACATCTTCCTGGCTGGTTGAAATCTCCCACAAGGACCAGGACATGTGAACACAAAACTGCTCCTGTTTATAGAGGGCCTCATCCACTTGACCTTCTTGGGCAGGTGATCTGTAGCAGACTCCCCACTATGATGTCACTTTCCCTTGCCTTCCCTTTAATCCTCACCCATAAGCTCTCTGTCAGCTCTTCTTCTACCCCCTGATGGAGGTCCATGGACTCCAGATGGTTTATGATGTAGAGGGCCACACCCCATCCCCTCTTCCCTTGACTGTGTGTCCTAAAGAGTTTATAACTGTTTAATCCCACACTCCAGACATGGGAGCCATCCCAGCATGTCTCAGTAATGCTGATGAAATCATAGCCCTGCAAGCATGTGCATGCCTGTAGGTCTTGCAGAGGCATTTAAGTTGGAGATTTGTTGAAGCTGATTCACTGACAGGGATTTCCTTATCATAGAATCATAGAATCATAGAAGGGATCATCTAGTTCCAACCCCCACGATAGGCAAGGACACCTCCCACTAGAACAGGTCACTTAAGGCCTCATCTAACCTAGCCTCATCCACAACCTCCCTGGGCAACCAGTGCCAGTGTCTCACCACCCTCACTGTAAAAAACTTCTTCCTAACATCCTGTTTAAATCTCCCCTCTGCCAGTTTAAACTCATTACCCCTCATCCTGTCATTACAAGACATTGTAAATAGACCCTCTCCCACCCTCCTGTAGGATCTCTTCAGATACTGGAAGGCTAATACAAGGTCTTCTTGAAGCGTTCTCTTCTCCAGGCTGAAGAGCCCCAACTCTCTCAGCTTGTTCTCATAGCAGAGTTGCTGCAGCCCTCTGAGCATCTTTGTGGCCCCCTCTGGACTCCCTACAACAGTTCCATGTCCTTCTTGTGTTGGGGGCTCCAGAACTGCACACAGCACTCCAGGTGGGGTCTGATGAGAGCAGAGTAAAAGGGGAGAATCACCTCCCTTGCCCTGCTGGCCACTTTGCTCTTTATGCAGCCCATAAAGCCCAGGACACTGTTGCTGCACGCACACTGATGTCTCATGTTGAGCTTTTCATCAACCCAGATTCCCAGGTCCTCTTCCTCAGGGCTGCTTTTCAGCCATTCACCACCCAGCCTGTATTTGTGCTCTTCAGATGCTCTGTTCACAGCTTGCAGTCCAACTTTAGGCCAGGGTGCTTAATAGTGTCATTGACTTTCATGTGATCACTCCTTACCCCATCAGCTCTAGTTTAAAGCCCTTCTCACCAGATTGGAAAGCTTGTGTCCAAAGATGTTCTTCCCCTTCTCTGAAAGACATATCAAGGCAGCCCCCAGAATACGAGATTTCTGAAAGTAAGCTTCATGGTTTAGATAGCCAAAACTGTCCATGGCACCACTCCCTCAACCATTTATTGTTTTCTCCTATTCTGTCAGCCTTTTCAAACCACTTCCCCTTAGCTGAGACGAGTTAAAAATATGTCCATTGTTCCTAATACCTTTAATTTCCAGGAGAAGATAGAGATATGCTTTAATTTAAGGTCCTGACCTTACATTAAGCTAAATATTTTAAAATCTATTTACGTTTTTGTAAACCATTAATATGTCTACTGAAGTCAGTGGATTATTTATGTCACTATAATTAAGAACAGAGGTTGGCCTGTGATCTCTAATGCTCCATGTACACAGAATGTGACATAACTGATAATCACTAAGGAGTACCTCTGAAGAAAGCACACAGTAACATTTTGGTGGAGGACACAGAGGTACTCAGACAAAGCAACAGTGAAATCAAATGACCTTTCAATCTGTTTATGAGAGACTGTCATCTCTGCTTCGAGACAGCTGCAACAATGAGTAAGAGAACTTAATCTAAATCCCAGAGAGTCTTTGCTTCAGTGAAATCCAAAAATACACACAGGCTCCTCAGCTGTCGTGGTGCTGTTTGTATTCCCTCTATGGGTCTGAGCACTTCAGGAGCTTATGTGTTTTGTATGCTCAGGGTGGGCTCTCATCAGCCCTTCCCCAGAGAAGGACTCATATGTAATGCACTAGAAGCAGTCCTTGAGGAAACATATAATAAAGTGGATAAGGATTAGCATGATAAAAAAGTTTTGTTTGTTCATTTGTTTGTTTGTTTGTTTTTTTCTGAACTGCAAATAAAGCTCATTGATGTTTTGCATGCTTGGCTGCTTGCCTTAGCACAATAATATTCCACCAGGATCTGCCATCCTGCCTTTCTACAGGAACCAGTGGGTTGCATTGCTTTAAAAAGTCATCATTAACTCTTCTACACATGAAGGTAAGATCTCCTTCATTTTAGTGATGTTGTGGTGGATATATTCATGGGATGGAGGTTTTGATCCTTAGGAACCTCTGGCCAGATAGATCTTGTACAGAAAGTGCAATCTGTAACAACAGGTTGAGTGACATAGAGACCTCAGGACCTCATTATTTCCTTTTTTTACCCTTGAGTTGGTGAGGGAAAGCCTGGCCCATACCAGGGGCTCAGGTGCACTCAGAATCTCCATCAAGGCAAGACAGCTGTGTGCTGGTTTGAAGTAATTGGAGGATTAGGAATTGGACTATGGGCTGAGGGAGGAAAACATATGATGTCACTTCACTCACAGCTTTATTGAGAAAGAAAAAAAATGTTTTAAGAGTTGTAACCCAAATATAGATAGGTCAGATGGTTTCAGACCTCTCTGGGCTGTGGCTGCTTCTTGCATGGCTCCTTTGTCCCTGCCTTTTGTAGCTGATTCTTAGTAATTCTACTAACTTCTTTTCCTACTGCTAATTCCCCTGGCCCATCTACTTTTGCCTATCTGCTGCATCAACAGATGGTGAGATAAGATTGGGGAAGGGAGGAAAGGTGGTAGGGGTGGATGGAAAACCCCTCTTAGGGATTTTGATCTCTGGGAGGGGTGTGGTGTTTCTGTATTACCTTTTCACTGTATATATCTGTAAATATCTGTTATACATTGTAAATATCTGCTTGTATATTGAGTATTGCTGTAAATATAAAGCTTCATTTACCAACTTCCAGCCGTTCTGAGTCCTAGCCTGGGTTATAAAAAAGGGTGGGGGGGGCAGGAAACTGCTAAACCACCACAAGCTGCTCTCTCTCTGTGTCTCATGTGTGTGCTTTTAAGCTGTTGGACATGTGACATGGTGTGTGCTAGTCTGGCTGATCCTGGCAGAGGAAGGCACTACCATAGATGCTCACCTGACACTCTCAATCATCAGGCTTGCTGGACAAGGTGTGCTAAATGTCAGTGTCTGCCTTGTTCTGGCTTCCCAGCTGGTGTAACAACACCGAAGCCAATTGAGCCAGACTTTGGGAGAATGTAAGCTGGTGCTGATCCACTGAAACAAATGAAGCCACCCCAAATGCTGGTATCAGCCTATAATTTGTTACCTGTCACCCTTCCCTGAGTTTGACTCAAATTTCTGCTCCAGGGCAGAAATGACCCTCTTTTACACTCCCTACAGCCATCCAGTCTTTGGATATGGATTTCAGTCGATCCTTGGAAGATGCCATTCAGTCCTGTATGTCTCACAGCAATCACCTGCACCAGAAATTCTGCTCAATTCAGCAAAGGCCCCTACAGCAGATGGTAGAGAAGAGGATCACACTTTGTTTTGAAAAATAAATACAATAAGTTGAGGAGAGATGGAGGAAAGGAAACTTTTGGTAGGATCTTTAGTCTAGATAATGATTTTCAATTATTTACTGCCAGTGTTTTCCTTGCTGTGTGAAGTGTCTCATCGCATGCCTGCATACCGTGATCCATGAGGCATTTAGCACACACTGTAAGTGGGCATAATATGGAAATTTTTTTATATCAAATAGTGGCACACGAGTACAGGAATGCTAAATGCATTCTTATGATTCAGCACACGTTCTATACTGCTTTTAAGAGGGACAGGGATCTCCTGGAGAAGGTCCAGCAGAGGGCTACAACGATGATTAGGGGACTGGAGCACTGCCTTGTCAGGAGAGGCTGAGGGACCTGAGGCTTTTTAGTCTGGAGAAGAGAAGACTGAGAGGGGATTTAATTAATGTTTATAAATATCTGAGGGCTGGGTGTCAGAAGGGGAAGGACAGGCTCTTCTCATTTGCTTCCTGTGATAGGAGATAGGATAAGGAGCAATGGATGTAAGCTGCAGCACAGGAGGTTCCACCTCAACACAAGGGGGAAATCCTTTACTGTAAGTGTCCTAGAGCACTGTAACAGGCTCCCCAAAGAGGTTGTGGAGTCTCCTTCTCTGGAGATTTTTAAGGCTTGTCTAGATGCGTCCCTCTGTGACCTCAGCTAGATTTTATGGTTCTGCTCTGGCAGGGGGGGATGGACTCAATGATGTCTTTGGGTCTCTTCTAACCCCTGACATCCTGTGAACCTGTGATGATGTGATCCTCTTGTTTCTCTGTTGCTGCCAACTCTGAAGAAAACAATACTGCTTAAGTAGCAGTCTGTGACTTTGGTCCAGTGTCAGAAGCATGAAGCATTTACACTGACTTCATCATCTTGTAAAAATATTTCAACAGGTGAAGGGGCTTCCTAGGATAGTTTTTAAACTGAGACTCAGCTTAAATTTTCCTGTGCTTACATTCACTAAATTCAGGTGGTTAACAGTACTGGCAGATTCAGGGAATGTAATTCCTGTCCATAAAGAGCTTCATATCTGCTTTGCTTAGGAAGCAGTCAGGACTGGGGGCTTTTTTTGAGGAAAAAAAAAACAACTGAATTTTTTAAACATCATAAATACTGTCTGAGACAGTGAGTCACCAGTAGCAGCATCAGTGGCTTGCATTTTGAAGAAATGCCACAGAAAAACATAAAGAGTTAACTTAGTAATAAAAGTTTCACAGCCCACGCAGCTTAAATTATTCATCAGGACACAAAACTGTAACCATAAATTATAACGCTACGAATGATTGAGGGTTTCCAACACGCACAATGAAAAAAAAAAAAAAACCCACTTTGTGAAATTGAGCCAATATTGGACTAATTAAATATTTTTTTATTTAGTTCTAATGTCTGACTCTGAATTCCTTCATCTCTGCAAATGTCTTTGCAAGTTAACATGGGCTGCCCAAACGGGTCAGGCTTGAGCTGATGTTCACTTTTGCTGGTTACTACTCAAAGCAAGCCTAGAGAAGTCCTTTTAGGCAGAAGTTGCTTTCTCTGGGTGGGAGCAGGAGGCATGAGCACTGGGAGGCTGTCCTCAGGTTGACAGAACCTTGGTGGTTCAGAGGTCTGTCTCAAACGGGATGAACATCTGTGAGGACAAATTCTTATTCCATTGGCTAAAATAGGAAAACCTCTCACACAGAGCTGGGGCTGAGTCTTGGTGGAGAAGGAAAGCTTTCAAGCAGGAGCAGCCCTCCTGTAGGTGCCTAAGTGCAGAGTTACTACTTTCAGATCACTCAGGAAAAAAAAATCCTTAAACCTAAGAATACAGAGGCTGACAGATTATAGGACCAGTAAATTAAAATTTAAAAATACCCAACCAAACAATCAACCAAACAAACAGAAGAACAACCAACCAAACCAAAGCAAAAAAGGACAAGGCACAAAATTTGTGTAACAACTTCGAACCTGTTGGTTCCTGGAGATGGGGGATGCTGTGGAAAACTCAGAGTGACACATGCTGCAGTCTGTACAGTCTGTACACAGTCTGTGCACAGTCTAGCTCTGACACCTGGGTACTGCACTTGAGCTAACAAATCCCATTTCTTCAGCAGAACCAAATAGCAGAGGTGCTAGGATGTTTAACAAGGTCCTGTCCCACATATTGGGGTAAACCATGAGGCTGGGGTAACAATTGTGGGCTCAATGAGAACAGGGAGGGTTCCAGACCCCTTAAAACTGACACCCTATATGGCATAGCATTGAGACCAGTTGATGGGAATCTCCTAGCTCAGAGGAGTCAGCCTGTTCCTTCATACTGGGGTACATTTATGACTCAGACTATCTGGGGAGTTGGGACCTCAGTGGTCTTCATGGAAGTCCCTAATGAGTTTTGTATCTATATTCCAGGACATGAAATGAATGCAGCTTCTCAGAAAGTAGCAACAGCATAATTAAAAATTTCATGTAACCTCAACTTGATCAGGGATTTGAGATGGAGATGTTAATTTTACAGATTCCATAAAGCAGACCAAAAACCTTTAAATAATTTTTTAAAGGCAAAAAAGAACAAACAAAAACAAACCAAACAAATTAAAAAAAACAAACCACAACAAACCCACAAATGAAAAACATACCCTAAAATATTTTTTTAACATAAAGACTACAGTCTGTCATTCTATACACAGGGAAAAGTGCCAAAATAAACAGAAGTAGAGAAGACAACTTCTTCCTTTCATCCTGCTTTCGTTTCCATCATTTAGTGGCTTTACCAATGACAGTTGTGCATGGTTGGGAGTTCTCCCACACATATAAAGCTAGAAATTCACCAGACTAACTTAGCTGGCTGGAAGTTAAGGAATGAAGCAATATTTATAGCATGGCACAATTTACAAGCATATATATATATATATATACATATAAAAAATATGCATAGAGATATTGACAACTATATATGGTAATATACAAATTAAAAGTAACACAGAAATACAAAACCCCTTCACAAGCAGCCAGACTGCCCAAGAGGGCTCTCGACCAACTTCCACATTCTTTACGTTCCCTCCCTTATCTCAGAATCCCCCTTATATACAGGGAAGAGCTGCAAAAGGTCAGCTAGAGGTGTTAGAAGAACGATTAGTTAAGAGTTACACAGATCCAGGCAGAGGCAAGCAGGCAGCAATAGACAGAGACTGATTTATCTCTGTTTGTGTTCTTATTTTCAAAACTCTGAGCAAAACCAATGGGTAATGCAGACAACACTATTATTGTGTTAGAAACTAGCCAGTGGTCTAATTCCCCTCATTAAAATATTCCAATTAGCCTCAAACCAGCGCAACAGCGAACCATGTGTAGTTCTATTTTGGCCTCGGCCAGACAGATGCTGTGATATGCCAAAGAGATTTTTTTTTTTTTTGTCCAAAAATTTTAGGCAGGTGACAACATCTACAGAAAGCTGCTCTTCAATGAAAGGTGTTAAGTATTGATGCTGTTGTGAGTTTTCCACCTAAGTTTTAATGCTCTGTGCCTCCGGGGACGTTTGAGGGTCTTCGCTGTTCCAGAGGATGGTGAACAGAGCAAGAAGACACAGTCTCAAACTGCACCAGGGCAGGTTTAGGCTGGATGTTAGGAAGAAGTTCTTGACAGCAAGAGTGATTGGCATTGGAATGGGCTGTCTGGGGAGGTGGTGGAGTCACCATCCCTGGAAATGTTTAAGAGGAGGCTGGATGAGGCACTTAGTGCCATGGTTTATTTAATTAGAAGGTGTTAGGTGATAGGTTTGACTTGATGATCCTAGCGTTCTTTTCCAACTTTGTTAATTCCATGATTCTGTGAATGTACTTGTAGGTAGAATCATAGAATCATAGAATCATAGAATGGTCTAGGTTGGAAGAGACCTCAAAGATCACCCAGTTCCAACCCCCCGCCACAGGCAGGGACACCTTCCACTAGATCAGGACGCTCAAGACCTCATCCAGCCTGGCCTTGAACACATCCAGGGAGGGAGCAGACACAACCTCCCTGCACAACCTGTNCCTGTAGGCCCCCTTCAGATACTGGTAGGCTGCTATAAGGTCTCCTGGAAGCCTTCTCTTCTCCAGGCTGAAAAGCCCCAACTCTCTCAGCCTGTCCTCATAGCAGAGGTGCTCCAGCCCTCTGATCATCTTCGTGGCCCTCCTATTTTCTATTCTCCCAGACAACTAGATCTAACACACAAGATAAGCAGCTCTTGTCTTACAAAAGAACAATATCATAAATAAATAAAAAAAACAAACAAAAGATGAGATTTCTAAATCTACACATACAGGGATTTTTGGGTTTCTAAGTGCTTCAGTGTAACGTTGGAATTTTTTTTTTTTAAATTAATTTAATGAAGCAGATAGGTCTGGTTTGGATGTCAGCAGTTGTGTCCCTTCTGTTTGGATGTGCAGTTTTTGTGGAGAGGCAAGTCTAGGAGACTAGGGTGCTCTCATCTGAACTAGTGCTAAGAAGTCCTCTGTGCGTGTGAGGAACTTGAACTAATATTATGTTATAGGCATGATGATCTCAGGTGAAGTAAAATGAATAAATTCAGTGGGTAATAAAACAGCCTTGGTGGTGGTAAAACAGGATCTTTGGGGAAGTGGAGGTTTTTTACTACGGTGGGTGTGTGGAAGGGTTGCAGCAGTCATCCTAGAGGAGCACCAGGAGGTGGCAGCCATGCAGCTGAGGAGTATGTAGAGCCGGTCACAGGAGACGGGGAGAATTGGATTGAGGATTTAGGTGTGTGAAAGCATGACCTAAACAAATGTTTGGGACGTGCTTTTGGAGAAAACAGGCAAAAAGCAGTGGGATTGTGGTGCATTAACCTTGAGTGTGTCAGACAGAGATCCTTGGGGCAGTTTATGGCAGCTGTGGGCATGAATGCTGTGTCTGGAGGGGAGTCTGTGACTGCTACAAGTAGCAGATGGAGCAGGGTGCATATGGAAGATCTATTGGACACTTTCTCAGGTCTTGGTGGATAATACAACATGATTTTAAGGTTGTGTGGGCTTGTTATGGGCTAATCACCATGGGAAGAATGAATAGTGGTCTTGCTCATGGCAGAGAGATGCTGGATCATGGGAGCCACTAACCGGATGACGTTAGCCATATCTGAGGGCTGGGATATCTCCCTGTCAGTGGAATGGGGGCTGAGCCTGATTTGCATGAGAAAATCTTATGTTTTCACATGTATCGTTCTGTTATTAAGGAAGGTAGAAGCATCAGCATGGAGCTTAATTCCCATTCACTCCATGTACCTGTGTTAAAGACTCTGCTGTTCTTAGTCTATAAATTCTCTAACTCCTTGCCAACAGGAAAAAAAAAAGTTATCTGCTGAATCAAGGCTTCTTCACTGAAACTTCCAGTAAAGAGAGGGAACAATGTGCCATCTCTCACTGAAATGGCTTGCCAATTCTGAGCATCCAATTGAAAAGGAAACATCAAGACAGAGACCTGCTTAGCCTAGAGCTGGGTAGAAGAGGCTGAGAAAGTAATTTTCCCCAAAAGACTCTTTTCCTGAGGCTTGCTCTTGTGCTGGCTTTGTTCCAATATCTTCTTTTAATATTAATAAAGAAAATGAAATCTGGCAGACTAGAAAGACTCCTTTAATATACTACTTCAAGTACTCTCACAGTGTAGTGCAGATGGTATTCAGGTGGTTAATTGCTTTGTAGCCGCCGTCAGACATTTTTACTTCTTTATACCAACCAAAGCAGAAGTCAACTCTGCTGAACCAGATGGCAGTGTGGCATGGACTAATGCTGGCATCTGCTGCTCTTCCTGCTTCTTGGAGTCCATGTTCAGAAGGCTAGGTTCTGGGGAGCTGCGGGTGAATGCAGAACCAAAGAGAAGGGAGCAGGAAAATCAGAAGAACTTTAGGACAGGGGAGATTGAACTCTGGATGTGCTGGTACATACAGTATCAGAAAATGGGGTTGAGATGGTAGGAGTACAGACAAGCCCTTCACTGCTGGAAGAGCATGAGAAAGCCTACTCCAATGCTTAAATTGTTCTATCCTGTTCCCACTCCCCCTCCTTTCACAGCAAGCCCATTCCATTCTTACAGTATTTCTGTCACAGCCTTCCCATTCAGGTGAAACAAGAAGAAAGATTTTTCTCTTAAAATTCAGCAGAAGTGTCAAGACTTAGCTCCCGGCAGAATAAAAAGTGCCAGACATTGGCAGGGCAAACATATTAAAGAAATCAAATTGTTTCTGGAACTGTAAAAGTGCTACAGACAGTTCTGAATAGAAAGAACTAAAATATATGCTCAGGAAAGGCACTGAAAAGGCTGTACCACAGCAATACAGAAGATGCACTTCACCATCTGGTGCTGGATGAAGAAACGTGAGCCATCTATGTGGCTCAGTCCTGTTCATGTTTTCTTGAGTTCACAAAACCAAGGGCTGAGCTTCCAGGGACTCTTCTGACCCTGCTACTTCCTCTGTTACCCATCCCACACTACACTTCAAGGGACCATAATGGCAAGTCTCATGCAGTTGTCACACAGCACATGCTGTCATGATGCTGTGTGCTCAACAGCCTCTCCGTTCCCCACTTTGGTGCCCCAGTTTGGACACCAAGCTTATTCAGTGCTGATTGCCACTTACCATCTATTCCTCTTCTGTGGAATGTGAAAGGAAAGCACTTGCCCATCACTCTAAAAGTTGACTTTTCATCTCCTTTAAGCAGAATAAACCTGAGTTTGAGGTTTCCTGAAGGAAGAGATCTTTGTGTTGCAGCAGGCAGAGAGATGCAGACCCATACTCAAAAATCCTCCTCATCCTATTGAGTAAATACTTCTAGATAAAACAATGGGCATATTCCCACTCCTGGTCCTCTGAAGGACTCTAGTTAAGTCAGGGGATTTTGGCTGATTTATCCTTGCTATAGATGGACTCTAAATTCTGTTATGTGGTTAAGCCATAAAGAGAAGAAGAAGAAGAGAAATTGCATATACTGCTGGTCTCCTCTTGCTTGCTTCACAGACCCTGATTCCTCTTTACACTGGGGAGATCAACAAATGAGGTCAACAAATGAGTGGACCTGGCTACCATTTCTTTCTTACATATGCTGAGGATGTGAGTGATTTTTCAAAGTTTTACCACTGGAAGACTGCCGGGTTTATCCTAATTGTGCAGTGACGGAACTACGCAGTACACCAATATGATGCATAAGTCAAACACTTTATTACCAAAAGGACAATTCTTCTATAGCGTTTCTTATCAGACTCAAACAAAGTGTTCTGATTGGTGACATGAGCTCTGCATGAGCTCTGCACTCACTGTCTGTGTGAGTAAAAAGCGTACTAATTGGTTGGCATAATTAAGCACAGCCTTCTACCTTACATATATTTTTCAGAGCAAATTCTCTCAAGGTTGTTTTTCCCAAACTCTAGCTTCCTTATCTCATTTTCTCTTTTGCATCCTTGCCTGCCTTTGGTGTCCGGTTACTTTAGGTCGTTAAGATCAGCCCATACCCCACAGAAGACTTAAGTTCATTCATAATCACAGGGTCACAGGATGGTAGGGGTTGGAAGGGACCTCTGGAGATCATTCAGTTGAACCTCCGTGTCAGAGCAGGACCATATAGTCTAGTGCAGGTCACGCAGGAATGCATGCAGACTGGTCTTGAAAGTCTCCAGATAAGGAGAATCTACAGCCTCTCAGGGGAGCCTGTTCCAGTGTTCTGTGACCCATACAAGTGCGATGGAAAGGCAGAAGCATGTTGTGTTATCTGCTTAGCTGTTTTTATATCAATGCCTGAGATTCATTGGACCTTTTGGGCAAATTAGCTTATCCAATCAGAGTGGCAGTAAGCCAAGTTTACCATATTTGTGTGAAAGCATAGGTTTGCTTATACCATATAGGGAGAGACACATAGGTTTAGCACAAGCTTAGCACAAGGCTAGCTCATCCAACTTACTTACCACAGGTTGCAAAAGAAAAACAGGTTGTATAATCCAGAGCGCTCAGACTCCATGGCTCCAGGTCTTTTGTTCTTTTATTCCCTGGGTTGGTTCTTCCCCAAAACAGAAGGAAGGCAGAAAAACGTGTCTGGGGAAGCCAGCGTGTGTGTAGGACTATTTTGACCCTTTAGGTCTACCATGACAAGAGTAAACAAGTTGTTCCTCGTGTTGAGGTGGAACTTTCTGTGCTGTAGTTTACATCCACTGCTGGTTGTCTTTGTTTTAAATGAACCTTCCGCAATTCAGATGGTGCTTGCAGTAAAACTCTTGTCTCCTGGAACACTCCTGCATATCACTACCTTGCTCTCAATGCAAGGGAGCTCTGACCTGAGCCACTTTAGGTAGCTAATGGAGACCACACAGGTTGGGAGCTAGGACATCAGAGAGAAAGTTCGGGCTGTAGCTGCAGACTATAGATGTATGTCAGTTTAATGAAGAACAAAACTCACTCTTCCATTACTAATACTAGATTCCAGTCTCTCAGATTCAGTCTTAAAAGTGGAACAAATGAATGTGGTGTAAAAGTGAACTGCATTGCTTGCACCCTGTGTTCAAAGAATGTGGACATCGCACTCCAGGATGTGGTTTAATGGCCATGGTGGTTGATGGCTGGACTCAACGAACTTAAAGGTCTTTTCCAACTGAAACAATTCAATGAGTCTATCTTACTAAGCCCTCCCCTTCCAAGAATTTCAGCTGGAATGATGTGGAAGAATATGAACCATTTTATATTCTTCTTTATTTGAAGGATCTCTTTTTATTATTACCTTTATCAAAACAACAACAATCACAAAACCAGCCAACCAACCAAAACCTAAGCAACACAACCCAAATCCAATTATAATTTTTGTTGTGCTTTTTCATGAGGAAAATGTTTATGAGATTAGGCTGAGTACATTCAAGCTATGTGCTGGCAATACACGGTCTGGAGAGAGCCCTCTTCCTTCTTACTCTCTCGTTTTCTGTTGGGAAAACTTCTGCCAAATGGTCTGGTGCTAAACATTCACCTCATGAGCGATCCCAGTCTTGCTGGTTTGAGTCCATTACTTTAATGGCAGTTATTCACCAGTAATGAACCACAAAGTTAACTTGCTGGAGGCAATATTCAAGGTAAGGCAAGAGATTCATGTATTACTGTTAATTTTCCTCCGTTTGCTTCTCCTTTTTCCTCCTTCTACCTCTTTCCTCCTCAATGAGATAGAAGTTTTAATTACCTCTGAGAACAATAATTTTATAAAGGCTTTACTTCTTTGTCTGAAGCTTTTTGCCTAGAGATGTGTGATGTTGTATATGAAAGTGTCTAAAGGAAGCTGAAGTTGACAGGGACAGTAGATTCTTGTTAACCACTGAAATTTTTGAGTAGTAAATGTTTAAAAACATGTCCAGTCTGGTCAATCTGTTTTATCTTTCTTTCTTCTGCAAATTTTCCTCTGCCTCTTATCTGGTTTGTATGCAGAGAAGGATGTAAGTGGAAATATTAATATCCCTATGGAATGTATTTTTTACCCTAGGGCTCACATCATGTTTTGGGTATGGATATTTCTTCCTCCCTTCTCTACCTCACCTTTCATGTCTCTCTTCTCTGCACAGGTTATAAGTCTTTCACAGCTTGTAAGTCTTTAGACAGATGATCCTGAGGACAGATTGCAGAGAATAGCTGAGCCCAAACCTTTTGGTTCAGCCCAGCTGCTATCACAGTGTCAAAATGGATATCATGATAGTAGCTACATCAGGAGTACAGGAAGGCATGAACTGAACAAGTGGTACTCAGCTGTTGCTATAATGGCACTACTATTTATTTATTTCACAGTATTATGACAAGATTTTCACAAGTATGCAGAAAACATTTCTTGGGGAAGGCTGGTGATAGCAAATAATAATTGAGAAATATATATCATGTGGAGACTTGCAATATGTTTCCATTGCATAGAGTTTTGGGTTTGTTTTTATTACTTTTAGACTGTGTACTGGTTTGAACGAATTGGAGGATTTGAAGGAGAAATTGGCTATAGGCTGAGAAAGGAAAACATTCCAATGTCTCCTTCACTCATTTGTTTACTGAAATGGTAGAGTTAGAATCAAAACAAAGATATAAGACAGACTGCTTTGCAAAGTTGTGCTGGTTTGAACTAATTGGAGGTCTTGAATGAGAAATTAGACTATAGGCTGAGAAAGGAAAACACAATGATGTTACTTCACTCAGGTTTACTGAAAAAGAAAAAAAAATTGTTTAAGGGTTGTAACCCAAACATAGATAAGTCAGACCACTTTGGGCCGTGGTGCTGCTGCTGCATGGCTCTTTCTCTCTGCTTTTTGTAGCTGGATCTGAATAATTTCACTAACTTCTTTCCTGCTGCTAATCCCCCTGGCTGATCTACCTTCACCTATCTGCTGCATAAGACAGATGGTGAGACAAGATTTTGGACGTGGGAAATGTGGCAGGGTAGTTAGAAACCCCTCTTAGGGATTTCTGATCTCTGGGAGGGGTCTGGTGTTTCTGTATTACCTTTTTACTGTATATATTTGTAAATATCTGTTATACATTGTAAATATCTGCTTGAATATTGTGCAAGGCTGTAAATACAAAGCTTCATTTATTAAATTCCAACTGACTGGGTTATTTCAAAGTGTAGGGGCCAGGCAGCAGCCAAACCACCACAGCCATGCTGGCTGCTGCTCTCTCTCTCTCCCTGCCTTCTTAGCTGGATCTAAATAACTTCTAACTACTTTCCTGATGCTAATACTGCTGGCTTATCCGGGTTATTTCAAAGTGTGTGGAGGCTGTGATCTGCTGAACCACCACAGACTTCATTGACATGTTTTTGAATATGATCTAGAAATTCTTTATGTTGCATTTAGTTTAATCTGAACTTGCACAAGTCCATGGGGCCTGATGAGATCCACCCACAGGTCCTGAGGGAACTGGCAGATGAAGTTGCCAAACCATTGTCCCTTGTATTTGAAAGGTCATGGCAGACTGGTGAAGTTCCTGCTGACTGGAAAAGGGCAAATATAACACCCATCTTCAAGAAGGGAAAAAAGGATGACCCTGGGAACACCAGACCAGTCAGCCTCACCTCTGGGCCTGGCAAGATCATGGAGCAGATCCTCCTGAAGGCTCTGCTAAGGGAAATGGAAAACAAAGCAGAGGTGATTGGCGGTAACCAGCATGGCTTCAGCAAGGGCAAATCTTGCTTGATAAATTTGGTGGCTTTTTGTGATGAAGTCACAGTAACAGTGGACAAGGGAAGGGCAAATGATATCATCTACCTGGACCTGAGTAAGGTGTTTGGCTCTGTCCCACATGACATCCTGGTCACCAAGCTGGAAAAATACGGACCTGATGGGTGGAGCACTACTGGATAAGGAATTGGCTGGATGGTCACACACAGAGAGTGGTGATCAAGGGCACAATGTCCACCTGGGGACCAGTGACAAGTGGCATCCCTCAGGGGTCAGTGCTGGGACCAGTGCTGTTTAACATCTTTGTCAGTGACATGGACAGAGGAAT
>VWZI01023041.1:99508-139726 GCA_013396835.1 Psilopogon haemacephalus
CAGTATCTGAAGGGGGCCTACAGGAGGGCTGGGGAGGGACTATTCACAAGGTCTTGTAATGACAGGATGAGGGGTAATGGGTTCAAAGTGGCAGAGGGGAGATTTAAATGAGACGTGAGGAGGAAGTTCTTCACAGTGAGGGTGGTGAGACAGTGGAACAGGTTGCCCAGGGAGGTTGTGTCTGCTCCATCCCTGGATGTGTTCAAGGCCAGGCTGGATGAGGTCTTGAGCGTCCTGATCTAGTGGAAGGTGTCCCTGCCTGTGGTGGGGGGATGGAACTGGATGATCTTTGAGGTCTCTTCCAACCTAAACCATTTTATGATTCTATGATTTACAAAAAAAAACCAAAAAAACCTAACAAGAATTATGAAAGAACCAAGAAATAAAAATTCTTGATGATAATTTCAGTAACAATTCTGTGTGCTCAAGAATGTCATCCAAGACTTCATAAGAAATAGACACTGTAATATCATATTTACTTTTCACTGTGTTTCAATTTAAAAAAAACCCTACCAATGAAAAACTCCACTTTTGCAAAAATTCTAATTAATTCTGTTATATGTTTGGGAACTGGCTTGAATTAAAAAGCAGAATGACTTGTCCTCCCACCCCAAGATTGACAGAGCTTATGTAATTTCAGAAAGAGTTTTTTAAAAAATGTTTTTTCCCCCCATTACTTCTTGTCCTTTTTTAACCTTTGCCTTTATATCCAGAAGGACACTGGCTCTATATCTCATGATTTTCAGCTTTACCCAAGATGCCACAAATCTCAAGTGGAATTTTATGCTAAGAAGACATGTAGCCCGTGCCTTAGCTTTTCGAGTGCTATAATTCCTAAGCTGCCTTAGGAGCACTTAGGTGGTCCATTTCAATTGAAAATTCATGGGAGCTAAGTCTTTGAGTCTCTTAAGTGGGTTTGAAGCTTGAAGCCAAGGGACATAGAGAAGTATTCCAGCTTGAATAACAGGCTAAAGCTGCTTTAGTCTCACCAGCACTGCCATGATCACACTGATGCACAGAAGCACAGAATCATTCTGGTTGGAAAAGACCTTTGGAATCATCAAGTCCAAACATTAACCCTACTCTACAAGTTTCACCCTAAACCATATCTTCAAGCACCACATCCAAACAACCCTGAAACATATCAGGAGTTGGTGACTCCACCATCTCCCTGGGCAGCCCATTCCAGTGTCTGACCACTCTTGCTAGGAAAAGATTTTTTTCTAATGTTCAGTATAAATATACCTTGATGCAGTTTGAGGTTGATTCATAGAATCATGGAATCAACCAGGTTGGAAGACACCTCCAAAGTTGGAGGTCGGAAGGTTGCTGTGTGAAAGTCCTGCTGTTCTTCTCACCTTTATTTATTAAAAAAAAAAAAAAAATGTTTCCAGTGCAGTGTGTTATGATAAAGGGTGGCTGCAGGCAAATAAAGCTCTTTGCTGGCCTCTTGCAGACAGCAGGGAAGTTTCTATGGAAACATGCCTGGATGCAGTGGTTTTCTGCTGCTGGCAGCTGGGAAGGACCAGGCTCACTGGCAGGTATTAGCTATTACCTGTTGTCAAGCTCAGAAGTGCAAGCCACAATGTCACATGGCCTAATGTGTGGCTCTAGGTCATGCCTTTTCCAATTAACTCACCTTCATTTTGCCCTCTTGCCCCTCACTGTAATTTTGGTGTCAAGTAAAACTACTCCAGGAACGGGGAGTTGTTAACACACAGAGGTCACAGCAGATCAAAAAATTATCAGCAAAGGGGTAAAGTTTGAAGTTCAGAGGTGAGAAACAGCACACCAAAGAGCTTGTACTGAACTCTGGGGATATAGAGACATGATTCAGTCACGAAGGTGTATTTAGGCAGTTCAGAATCTTTTGGAGAGTGTATGTTCCTCTTTGTCAAGGACTGTTGCTCTGATGGAGCCAGGGAAAAGAGACAGCTGGTGGCTACCCAGCTCTGCCCGTCAGCCTTAGCATGAGCATCGTGCCTCCATCTCAAATGCCTTTGAGGTGGGGTTTGGCTTCCAGGCACATGAGGAGTCAGTGCAGGATATTTTTATGACAATTGTGTTTGGTTTCTCTCCAAATGAACTTCTTCAGGAAAATGCCCCCCTTATGAAACCTACTGTACTGTTAAATTTTCATATGATTTTGCCATAGTGCTTTCGGGGGAACACAGGGAAATAAATAGCCTGTTGGGGAAAAGAAAGCAGATGTTTTATTATCCTGTGAGGAAGGCAACTGCAAACTTAAAATGTTTCCCCAGAATCACAGAAAACTCTTTCTGTCCCACCATGCAGACACCAGCCCATAATGGGTACACAGAGAACCTGCACAGGAAGTGCACATAGGCAAAGGGGTCCTTTCTGGAGACACCATCCAGGCTAAGAGCTGTTCTGGGCTTTCTGAGTCAGGAATACTGTGTTTAGATGATTACCAGTTTTTCAGTGTTGGCAGTGACTGCCTCTGGCTGGTAGTGCAGCAGTAATGTTACAGGTGTGTAAAATAGCATGATGAATTTTAGGGCAGGAATCAAAGGGTGATACTTTATCTGAGCTGGTATGATGACAGTAAGCAGGTAGTCAAAGAGTCTTTAAGCCAAAATTCTGGTTAGGGTCAAACTGAAGACTCTATGAACCCTTCTATAGTGAAAATACATCCTGAACAACCTGTGATGGAAACCTCAGTTTGACCTCTCAGACAAAGAAAGGATTTTTCTCAGCAGCTATAGGGCAGTCATTTTGTGTAGAAGACCTTTGCTTTTTGATACGTAAATATGAGGCTTTTTGTCACCGTTGGTGTTTTCAGAAAGACCTACTAAAATAGCTGAAAAAAACATTTGCCAAGTCTCTTCTCTCCACATATCTGGAGCAGCAATGAATATGACAGAAGAACAAAACAAGCTGTATTTGTTGTTGTGCTTAAGCCATCACTGTTGAAAATCAGGAGCTTTTCCTTATGTGCCTCACACTGAGTGCCAAAATGTTAAAAATAGTTGACTTAGGAACTTCCCCACAACCACCTATTGAAATTTACCAGACCAGCACAGATGGCTTAGAAGTAAGATGAAGCTATACTTACAGCATGGCAAAATTTACGAACATATATACACAATGTATTTACAAGTTTTTACAAGTTACAAATATTACAGAGACCCAAACTCCCTCCTGGACAAAGGAAACTGCCCAGAAGGGGCTCAAAACTACCTCCCTCTTTCTCCCTCTACTTTCTCACACAGGCAAGCGAATACAAAAGCCAGAAAACTGCAGAATCAGAATCACAGAATGTGATGGGCTGGAAGGGACCTCAAAAGCTCATCCAGTCCAACCCCCCTGCCAGAGCAGGATCACCTATACCAGATCACACAGGAATGCATCCAGGCAGATTTTTAATATCTCCAGAGAGGGAGACTCCACAACCCCCCTGAGCAGCCTGTTTGAGTGTTCTGTCACCCTCACAGTGAAAAAGTTCCTCCTCAACTTCCACCCATTTCCCCTTTTTCTGTCATTGGGCATCATCAAGCAGAGCCTGGCTTCATCCTCCTGGCACTCACTTTTTACATATTTATAAAAAACCAAAACATGTTGGTTGTTAGCTGAAATTAGAGGAGAGCTATTAGAGCACATCAAAGGAAGAATGAATAGGATAATGTCTCAGGACAGTGAGGAAAAATTGTTCATATTTTGGCTTTTTATATCTCTCAGCAAACCAATTGTGGTGGTTTGGCAATTGCCTGCCGCTGCACCTTTTGAAATAACCCAGGCTAGGACTCAGACAGCTGGAAGTTAAAGAATAAAGCTTTATATTTACAGCAATGCATGATATATATAAGCAGATATTTACAATGTATAATAGATATTTACAGATATATACAGTTAAAAAGGTAATACAGAAACACCACACCCCTCCCAGAGATGAAAATCCCTAAGAGGGGTTTTTAACCACCTGTACCACCTTCCCCCCTTCCCCAATCTTATCTCACCATTTGTTAATGCAGCAGATAAGCAAAGGTACATCGGCCTGGGGAGGTTAGCAGCAGGAAAGATGTTGGTGGAATTATTAAGAATCAGCTACAAAAGGCAGGGACAAAGGAGCCATGCAAGAACAGTCACAGCCCCAGAAAGATCTGAAGCAGTCTCCCTTATCTATATTTGGGTTACAACTCTTAAAACATTTTTTTTTTCTCTCAGTAGAGCTCTGAGGGAAGTAGCATCATCTGTGCTTTCCTTTCTCAGCCTATAGTCTAATTCCTTATTCAAATCCTCCACTTAGTTCAAACCAGCACACCAATTAATGATACAGACCTCATAATTTTTTTCTTTTTACAACCAATGAGCTAATTTCTCTCATTAAAATATTCCAACTAGCCTCAAATCAGCACACAAGTACTCTGCCATGGTGGAAAAATAACAGCCACTGGGTCATGAGAGTGTGATGTCTGCTCCCTTCCTGATTTTCCTGTCATATTATCTCAAATTTATGAGCCAAAGGAGTTCGCTAGCATGCAAGTTCTTTAGGGCCAGCAGGCTTGAGACACAGCCAGTTATATATGTGTCTCAGTACTTGAAGGTGCTGGACTTTGGTGTAATGTAGGAACACGCCTAGAGTTGTCACCATCTCTTTTCTTCCCAGCCATGTTCCATGTGGTGCACATATGTTTTTGTAACCTTAAATGACAGGAAATTTAAAAGTGAGGTAAATAGAGTTCATTCTGAAGATCAAGAGCTTGTCATTCAGAGGCACATTTGTTTCCTTCTAGGCTGATCTAGGCAGATTGGGTTATCACTGAGGGTTAGAGAATGGAAGTACTGGTAGCATGGGCAAGTAGAGGAATGGTTGATAGGGCGAGCAGAACAATGGCAACCATGGGGGCAGGACAGGGACTTCAGGGCAGCAAAAAGTTTGTGAATTGGATGAGTCAGTGTGGGAGATGATGGTTGTAGTTGACGGCAGGGCTTGGCAAAAGCAATGAGCCCTTTCTGGTCTGATGATCTTTTGGCACAGATTGTGAGTTGAAAGTATGTAACTTCTCTGTCAAGATGTGAATTAACCCACGGGGGTGATGGGTGAAAATATATCTCCCATGGATCTCCCAGAGGAAGTGTGCTGATATATCTGTCAGCTCCTGCTCTTGCAGAGCTATACCCACAGCAGCCTGCATGCTACACCACAGGCTGCTGTACTAGTTTCCTTTTGTATAATTCAGCAGCAGGTGAAGTGGTGTAGCTTGATATAGGAGTGCACACACCAGAGACAGCCTTGCATATGGGATGGCTCTTAAGTTGTCCCTTGGCCATTACACAAGGGAAAGACATCATCTTCTCTGAGTACCTCTCGTGACATTTGCTTATGCTCATATGTTCAGGTCTTTTATTTTACAACAACAACAACAATAAAACCCCAAAAAACAGTCCTTTAATTTATCAATTCTAAGATGAATAGTTAAAAGAAAAACCACCAGTTATATATGTCTATTCTACTTTCAGCAGTACATGCAGAAATGCTTCTGAGTGATTCTTCACTTGGAGATGTTTGGGTCACTTGGTGGAGCAGACCTCATAGAAATATATAGGAGACAGAAAAGATTTTGATAGCTGTAGTGGATCCAGCTTTCTTCTTAAGAGTGATACCTGGCCAGATGTTTGGCTGGTTCTGCATACTGAAATGTAATTGTTTTGGATCTTACTATACTGGTTTCTAACTACTAGCTTAACTTATGTTCATGTCCGTTGTGTGATCACCTTTCTTCATCAGAGCTCAAGCAGCTGGAATAATTTTCATGCCATATTTCCTTATCATTGATTTGAAGAAAATTTGATAGTGATGTGCTGGGAAAATCTTGGAAATGACATATCTTAAAATTGGCATCTGTGGAAGATGAATGCCCACATGAAAGAGTTTTGGAGTTTTAAGTTGTTGGGGTTTTGTTGTTTGCATTTTTGTGGGTATACGTATTTGTGTGTGATTACAATTTAGCTTATACTGTGATTTGTAGTTAAATGTATTTCTTTACTGAGAGACTTGTGTCATCAGTGTTAACTTTGGAGTTAGAAGTTAGTATCCCGTTTATTTTACTCAGGTCCACAGCGCAAGCCATTTTGGGCTACTCCTCCTTGCTAAGGGGAGCTGCATGACTGTTTAGGGAAACTAGAGAAATAGCCTATGATATTTAGCTGAGTCTGCAGACAATATGATGAAGTATCCTGATATTTGGCTTGGAAATGATGTCTAAAATGAATGCCACAGTTTCTATGTAGCCATTTGCCATCCATCACTGTCTTTTGCTGTAAACTTTCCATCTAAAATCTGTGGCAGGAGCGATGTTCCTAATGAGAAGGAGAGTCTGGTGTTTTTTGCCCTTGTGGGGTCAAAAGTCTGCTTGGGGCCAGACTCTTGAGCCTGATGTATTTATAAAGGGACAGAAAACATGTTCAGAAGTGAGTATATTTCCACATGCACTTAAAACACAGGAGTTAGATTGTTAAAGATACAATGAGAATAGAATAAGCAGTCAGGACTTTGGTTTTGCATTGCTGCAGGAGATGTCATCCCTAGCAAGACAAAAAGTTTATGCTAATGCCAGGTCAGTGCCTCTGCTCACTGACTAAACCCAGAATGCTACTTAGTGAGTATACCTATCAGGAGGGAAGAGCTGAGGATTGTTTTTAGGGATTCATTGCTCATGTTAGATCCAATGAGACAGTTAAGCATACATCAGATTAAAGTAGAAAAGTAAGGAGAGCACACTGTCAGTTTTCATTGTTTGGATTGTTGCTTTTGGTAGTTCCTTGATGGCTCCTTCTAGCCATCAAAATCCAAGCAAGGTAAATCAATATTTGCTTTTATATCTTCTGTTGCAAGAAATGATATGCCAAAACAGCACACAAACTGTGAATCCGTATTGATTTGTTTGCCTTTGTCTTTTGAACTGCCAAGGTTTTAAAACAGTCTTTTATTTTAGAAGTACTAATTTCTACATTCAGTAAAACCAGAATATTTTCCCAGAGGGATCTTCTATTAGAAAATGTGCATTTGGTATTACTGGCCTGTGGTTTTCTTATCAAACTGATTTAATTCTAGGCAGAAGAAGAAAAAAAAACCAAACAAATTTATCTCCATTTCTGATGATTATTTTTTAAAAGTCAAAAGAAGCAGCTGTTTACTTAAGTTGCTAGACCAAAATAAGCAATTTTGTTTACAAAATGATAGAAACAAGAAATGGAAAGGGTCAGTAAGGACCCTCACGATCAAGGCTCAGCAAGAAACAAAAAATATTGCTGTTAAATTTTCAACAGACTAGCAATATCTGTATAGCAGTAGGTGAAACTCACCCTTAAGGCAGGGATTCAGTATGAATTCTATGACCTGTACTATGACCTGCTACTTCTGTCAAGCTCAGGAGGATGAGATCTTTATTCTGGAAACCTAATCCTTTCACCAGTTTTTCATTATATATCCAGGAGCATTATTTTTAGTGATACTGGAAACACTCCCACCTGGAAATGATTGCTTAGTAATTCCCTCACTCAGGCAAACTGCAGAGCCTGAAAAGCAAATAACCATGTCTAGTGTGAGACATCCCTGCACATGGCAGGAGAGTTGGAACTAGATGATCCTAGTGGTCCCTTCTAACCCTGACTGATTCTACGATTCTATGATCTTGCTTCTCCCTCATTAGTCTGCAAAGTGGTGGGCATCATGGGTTACTGTGACTCAAGTGGTAAATTCAGAGTTCTTCTAGGTATGTCTCAGTGACTGTGCTCCACTGCCTTGAAAGGCAAGTGCCCCTGAGTATCCACTGACGAGCTCAACATTGAGTGGGTTAAATTATAAAAAAAATGTATATATATATATATACACACACTCACACATGTATTTATACATATATGTAAATCTGAGTTGTCAATCTGTTAATTTACAGCTAAAACAGAACTCAAAGCATTCAATTTAAAGACTGAGAAAAATCAATTCCTCCATATCATGTAGGATTTATGCTAGTTTCGAACAGCAACCCCTATATGTATTCAACATGGGCAAGATCATGAAGGAAAATTTATTTTCATTCTGTAATGAAGTTTGCATTCTAGTAGTGCATGATAGGACTAATCAAGGTGTTTGGCTCTATCTCAGTTCTTTGAAAATTTGATGCTTATTTCTGAAGTGTGAAGAACCACATGTACCTTCCATTCATAAACACTTTCTTCTTCGCTCCCAGAAGCTAAAACTCAGCCAATGCCTTTCACTTGGGATTTGATTTGTTTATACTTATAAAGTATTGAATTTGCAGCTACTCATACTACTTATAAGCTCATAACAATGTTCATTACCTGAAACAGAATAAAGAACTAACTCATTATTCTTTTCAGTGTGGCTTCAAGGAAGAAGGCTTTTCCCTCATGAATACAGAACAACCTTTTCTAAGGGTATGCCCAGGCTACACCTAATTCCATAACTGGTTTTGTGTATCCCTATAACTTCTCTGAATAACATTACTTGAAGTATCAGGAGTATTGCTCGGCTGACATAGGCAAAAGTGCAAAACCACAAGAATATATGTCCAAGTACTGAAAAAAAGGACTATAAAGACTCATGTCCTGTCTCTGGTGTAAACCAATAATGTGGATGCTCAAGAACTGGGAAAAAAAAAAAAAAAGGCAGGGGGCAGGGGGAGGTGCAGAAACAACAGGGTAAACATGAGTTATTGTCCTTTAGGAAAGACCTTAACCTCTTGTGATGCAGATTTAGAGCATCTAGAGCATTAAGTTTAACTGCTGCTTGGATTTTGAACTTTCTGTGTGTTTGTCTATCCAGCCCTTTTATACCTTTAACTTCCATAAGCATTCTGCAGCAATAAGTTTCACACTTGTATTACACACTTTGGGGAAATTGTCCCCTTGTCTGTTTTAAGTCTGTGTGGCCTTTGAGATAGATTTCTAGCTTAGACAGAAAAAAATGGGAACAGAGAAACTTAGAAGTAGAAGACTATTGGAGTCTCTGAGAGGAGAGGTGAACATTCCAGAGATAGGTCATAAAATGGCAACAATAGATACATTAATATAATTTAATTAGTGCATCAAAAGCTTATGTCTGGAAGCACAACTTGTATTTTTCCCTTGCTGCTTCTACTGCTTTGCTGCCACTTCACCCCTTCCCAATCTTCCTTAATGTAATTATATTTCTGTAGTAGTTTATTCTTCTTATTCTGTTATATTTAGTTTAAACTGTACAAAAATACAATTTATTTTTTCTCTGACTGTCACGAGATATCGTTTAATTAGGTGCGATATCCCGTGGAGGGAGGGTCCTGGTGCCCCCAAGGTTCTTTGGGTTCCTGGTCGGCAGAAAACAAACGCACGAGTTGCTCAAAATGCCAGGTAAAACAGTTTAACAGTCAGAATCTATGGAACAGAGAGCATACAAACAGAACAGACCCCAGCCGCGCCTATAAATGCACGTGAAGTGCGAGGGGGAAACAACGCTCCTTCCCGAACCCAAGGGGAAGAAGGAAAAATAACCCCACTTAGCCTGGATAGGGAGAGAAAAAGAGAGAGAGAGAAGGGGATTAATCTTGCCGCTTCTCTGGAAAGCTGCTATGCTTTGCTGCCTGCTGCTTTGCACGTGGCTGGGCTCTTCACAGCCACGACGGGGAGATGATGAAGAAGAACGGAGAAGAGAGACGAAGAGCGACGAGGAGCGACGAAGAGCCCCTAACGGCTGCTGACCCCTGCCTAAATACCCTAGAGGGCCGCGTGAAACTGTCCAATAGGTATTCAGCATTCTCTGGCTGACCAATTGGTTCAAAAAACTCCATGCATACGTGCAGCTCGGGATCTCCCTGGGTCCCGGGGCCACATGGTGTGCTCCCACCCCTCAACCCCTACTGGACCTTGAACAGGAAGGGGAGGAGAGACTCCAGGGATTGGACCAATTCTGGGGTGCTTGTCACACCCGTACCAGGACACTGACTTTCCAAACTTCTGAGTTGTAGTGAATTTACTGGGGGAGCGATTTGCTCTAACCCAACACAGTCTGTCTTAAGGCATCTTCAGTGCATCATTTTATTTCTAGGGAACTTCAAGCTTCCTCACAGTCTCAAGCAACATAGTCATATCTTTTGAATTGATTTGGTAGCTCAATGCAATTTTGATTTCTACTATTTAAATTCTATCTTACCTCATAAATTAAAATCAAACAAACAACAAAACAAAGCAAACCAACAGAACAAAATAAAAACCAACCAACCAAAAAAAAAAATCCCAATAAACACCAAGATGGCTAGCAGTAACAATCTGACAGAGGGTTACGGGAAAGGAAAGGATCTTCTTCCTAAGGATCTGAGTAGTATTCAGCTGATGGGATTAAATCTGTATCACACAGGGAAGTTCAAAGATGCACGGATAAAAACTAGTTCTGTGTCAGCCTAGGAGGCTTCTACCCTTTTTGTAATTTGCATTTCATTTTCTGATGAAAAAATAATGAAAGTTATGGAAAATAATGGCTTGCATGTATTAAGGGGCTGCCCTGTCCCTGATGCTCTTGGAAATAACTGTAAGAACTGTTGCTAATGTGATTTTTCTCCCAAATAAAGCAACAGAGATTTGTGCAGGTTTGTGCATGTATTTTAAAACTGAGGCATTACCCACAGCAGTGCCTTCTTCATTTGGTCTGCATGAACAGTTTAAAAAAAAAAAAAAAGCACAACAATTTTCTTTAATTCCCCTTAAGATCAAGTTCACCTTGTGCAACAAGAAAAAAAATTGTCATTTCTGATTTTGCTGTAACTTGCTTGCCAATCTCTGGTCCTCCCACCTGTCAGGAGAGACCTAAATATAGTGGCATGTTAATGAAGAGGATTTGCAGCCGCAGAAAACCAGAATTTCTCACCTCAGGTTTAACCAGCAGCCTGAGGCTAATCATGTTCCAGGTTGCTCTTGAAAAATACCATCTTGTCTTTCTGAAAGTTCTCATTTCTCCTGGCCTTGTTTCACCAGTGAGAAGTCTTTCTTCTCATATAAAGGAGTTTATACTTTCTCTGGAATCCCCAAGTACTGTCATTCTTCTATCTTTCACTTCTTGTGTCCTCTTTTCCTATTTTTCCTTCTCCCCCTTCCTCCCTTTCTACTTCTGCTCTTTAACTTGGATATTCCTTCTGCTCAGGTTTCTCTTAGTTAAAATTTAGGAGTAAGAACAACCTTTATTTTATGACAGGTGGCATGCTTAGAGAAGAAAAGCTGTGAGTCAGACAGTGTCCTGCCAATGGGGAGCTGACGACAGGCTAGAGAGTTATGATGTGCCTAAGAACGGCCAATCAACTTATTTTTTTTCCTGTGAAGCTCAAATTGACACCTCCTTCTGGTGAAGGGGATATGCAATTTAGGAGAGTAAAACCAAGCTGAGAAACAAATATTTTCTGCCTTATTTATGAAAACAAGTGGTCTGTGACAGGGTTTCATCTTTACTGTCTCTGGTGAGGGGATCAGTCAATGCTGGGGCCCTAGGCTTTCTCCACAGTCAATAGAAAGAGATGGACACTTTCAGAGAATGACTTATCTTACTTGCCCCAGCACCAAGTAAGATACTTTTTAGGAAATGTCACCAGCTTCCTACCATCTTATCTGTACAGGGACAACCATAGACCTATGTCAGCTTATGTATCTCACACTTAATTGGTTAAAGTGAGCCAAATCCTACCACAGACCCCATGTTAAGATCCCCAGAAGCAAAGTCCCCAGGTAAGGGTGGTGGTTTCCTAGAGAGAAAATACTTTACATGTATTTCTGCTCTCATCAGATCTCCGGAATCAGGACAGGTTCTGGATCCTTCCTATGTCAGGTCAGTAAATCCTCTGTCTGATCTTTGCAGGTTGAATGACATTTATTCTATACCTAAATTGAATTTTGGGGCTCTGCTAGCTCATCCTGGCCAGTACTGTTCCACTCACCTCAGCTGTGATGCATCACAAGGAAAGAAATGGCCATTCTGCCTCCAGAAGAGGAATGTTGATCAGCTGTAAACTGGAACTGTTGGAAGCATCTGGTGGCTGGGACAGGACCTGTTGGGAAGGATCTGATGGCAAGTGACAGGACAAGAGGAAATGGTTACAAGCTGGACCAGGAGAGATTTAGGTTGGGTATTAGAAAATACTTCTTCACTGCCAGCATTAGCAAATGTGGGAATGATCTGCCCAGGACATTGGCAGAGTCAAGGTGTTCAAGCAGCATGTAGACCTGGCACTTAGGGACATGGTTTAGTGTTGACCCTTCAGTGCTGTGTCTAAGTGTGGACCAGATGATCTCAAAAGTCTCTTCCAACCAGAAGAGATTCTGTGATTCTGTGAATTGGCAGTCTAGGGGGCTATGGGCACAAGCAGTGTCAGAGCAGCCTGGCAATGCTCCCAAAGATGCTTTTTTTTCACCCTGGAAATAGTGAGCTGCAGTAAAGAGCTTGAGCTGTATTTGGAGTAGATATCCCACCACAGGTGGGCACACTTGTCCGAACCTGGGTTGGATTATTGCTGAATCCAAGAGGTCCAGGCTGACCTATCATAATTCCAATATGCTTCTGGATCAATTGGTTTCATGTATTTTGCATTGCTGGGAGATGCTTATGGATAGGTCTGTCTGTAAGCTGACAAGAGACAAACTGCCTGGTCACCTACTGCCTGATGGTCTTTTCAAGCTCCTCATGACTTTACACACAGGGATGGTATCTACTTCCTAAGAGTGATGGCTGTATGCCATTCGTATTTATCTCCAAATGCTCAACAGCTTAAATATCTAGGGAAAAGGAAATTACTTTGAGGAGGCTTAAGTGGTAAAACTCAGTTCACATAGTCTTGTACCTTGTCCTTGATGATAGACAGCAGTGCCTGCATAAGATAGGCAAGATGGGCACACATGAAAGTCCAAAGATTCTTCTCCTGAAGAATCTGCTCAGTTTCTGGCACTGTTGATAGCAGTGGGTTTGAGTAATAGTTAACAAGGTTCACTTTGCGAGATCATCCATGTAAGATCTTTCCCAATTTCTTAGATGCAGTGGCACAGTGCTCACTGCAGCCTGCCACTGAAGGTGAGCATGCAACTTCTTAATTCTCTTCCTTTAGAAGTAATTCAGGTCACAATCTGAATCTTAGAGAGAAGCCCCACTGGAAGTTAAATAAAAGACAAACTACAACACAGCTATTTTTTTTTGTAGATCGAGCAGGAATGAAGAATCACTGCGACCCTGCAAAATTAGCAATGGATGACCGAACACATCTCTAAGTAGATCTATCTTTCAAGCTCTGGCAACAAATCTTTTCTGTTAGAAAGCACTGCTGTACCACAGCTCAGGCAATGGTTATAGTGCTGACTCTGTGATTTGTCATTGTGCAATGTTATTGGTTCAAACGAAGTAAAT
The DNA here is from genome assembly GCA_013396835.1 of Psilopogon haemacephalus. NCBI lineage: Eukaryota > Metazoa > Chordata > Aves > Piciformes > Megalaimidae > Psilopogon > Psilopogon haemacephalus. The sequence continues at coordinate 112,902 of VWZI01023041.1, forward strand.
ATGATTGCTAAGAACATAAAGTAGGTAGAAAAATGTCATTCTAGACCATCAGTGTGCAGTAAAACTTTTGTTTGCTTTCTGGATCAAAGCAAAAGTTCTGCAACTGGCAGAAGTGCCAGGGTAAAGCGACTAAAAACCTCCTGGTAGTAGAAGTTTCCATCTGCAGAAAAGATGTAAACTAAAAATTCCCACACATCCACCTGGCCCAGAGTGGAAGCTCCCCAATGACTGTCTTTTAATTGCTGCACTGAACACCATTTTTTTGCCCTTTTTTCCCCAAGTCTGTGAGAAGACACAACCCTCCACAGTTACTCTTTTTATTTGGCTGTCCATCATAGCACTACTGCATACTTCCTTTGACCCTGAGACTGAGAAAAGATTTAACATCCAGAGAAGATTTTTTTTTGTTCTTGCTGCTAATTGTAGTTCTTCTTGTTCTGGTCCAATTCTTTCTTGTCTTTCATTTATTTAATTATCTATCACTGATTTTGGAAGCTCTTTAGGCCAAGATTGTGGTACATCAGTTGCATCCTGGGGCTGGAATCTGGCCTGGGAAGAAGCTTACAGCTTAGAGCCATATGAAACCTGTAAAAATACATGGGTCATCCCTAGGAAATTTGTAAACAGAAGTAATTTCTTAGTGGTTTTTCCACCAGTCAGGGGACAATAAAGAATCTAGCAGACAAGGCAGGGAAGGAGAGGCTGTTACGATAAATTTTGTTGGATTTGTTTCTGGGGAAGATTTAGTAGCAGTGGAAGGAGCTGCTGGGATATCTCCTGTAAGATGCTTTGGGAAGCTCCCCTGGCTCCAAATCAATTCAGCTCTGGCCAAGACCAAGTCAATTAGAATCTCTGGGATAACATATTTGAGAAAGGAAAACTTGTTGGGCAAATTCCATTTTGTTTTGGAAGATATTTTGTTTGGAGAGGAGTGAAATGAAGTCNTGAGCCCCTGTAGCTGTTAGAGGTGAATGGTGAAGGGTCCTGTGGAGGACCCCACAGTGGAACAAAGGATGGATCCTGAAGCAGTTTGTGATTCTGAGGGAGACCTGCACTGCTGCAGTCCATCACTGGGAGCATTGCAGCCCACAGAATGGACCTACACTGGTGGGGAACTGTCTCACATAGCAGTGATGCCATGCTGCCTCAGGGAAGGACTGTGAGGAGTTTTCACCCTGAGGAGAGAAGATTGGCAGAAACAACTTGAAATGAAGTGAGACTGACCACAACTTCCATTCCCTGCCCCCATGCACTGCTGGTGGAGAAGAGGCAGCAATGTTGGGCTTGGGATGAAGGGACAAGTCAAGGGAAAGGCTGTATTTAAGATTCAATCGTATTTGTTGTTCTGCTTTGATTCCATTGGTGAATTGGTGGTGTCTATGTTTAAATTAAATTGATTTTGTTTCCCCGAGTTGAGTCTGTCTTTTGCCTGTGAACATAACTGGTGAGTAAGCCTTCTCTGTCCTTTGCCTCAACCCTCCAGCCTTTTGTTGTTTCTTCTTCCCATCCCACTGGAAGGTAGGAGTAGTGAACAGCTGTGTGGTGCTTTGTTGCTGACTGGGCAGGCTTAAACTCATCTTTGGAAATCTTTGGAGAGGCAGAGACATTGCCTTGCTATGAACAGTGTTTCCTCAGCTGAAAACTCAGGTTGGAGAGAGGGGAAGAAAAGAAAGCTTTTAACATCTTGGATGAGTAAGTCAATAAATGACTACTTTCTATTTCCTAAGAAATACCCTGAGGAAAGAGCCTAGCTGAGTGTCTACTAAAGAGCAAAGAAGAGGGAGAAGTAGAGACATATTTTGGTTGCTGTTTCTCACAAGGCAAAGTGACAACATATGTGGAAAGAGGTAGCACAGAAAGATAAGGCTGAGGTGGGTTGGAGAAAGAGAGCTGAAGCACTTTGTGTAATGTCAGGAAAGCAGGGAGAAAAAAAAGGAGTCACATACCAATTATACTGTCTTAAAGCTCTATTAGCAGAACCATGAGTCAGAACAGTAGGATTTTTTCTGTATGTGCTGGCAAGCTCTCGAGTCAAGAATGGATCTGTATGAGTTAGTTAAGACTGCTCAAAACTCCTTTCTCTCACCTTTCCCATCCAGGACTTTCCTGTCACTGATCTTGAATTCAAATGTTCATTTTATCTGACCATATGTTCATCCTGGAGGGAACCATGCATGTGTCACAGTAAAGAGATGAGACTCAGCCAAACGTGTCCCTGTATCCAGAAAGAGTTCTCATGTTTCGAAGGCAGGTTAAATTAGTGATTAATTCTGCATCCTTGAATCTTTGTGGCTCACCACTGTACCCATTTCACTAGCCTCAAACATCTTATTTCCCATAACACTGCAACTTATGAGTTACACCATTGCAAAGTCAGTAAGCAAAAAGCTGTCAGATTAAAGTGTGAGATTATTTGACAGTGATATTTTATATTGACCTAAATGATGACACCTGACACAAAGCATCGAAAAAAAAAAGATGATACTGTTCTGTTGTTAGAGTAATAGCAGATCCAAGTTTTTTATCACTAAGAAAGGTACAGCTGCAGAGAGTTACCCCTAAAGAGGATTTGATGAAGAAGCTACTAAGCTTGGCTCATGTGCTGAATTCCCAGTGAGCATAAATCAGTACAGCCCTTCTAACTTCAGTGATATTGATTTACAACAGCTGATAAATGAACTAGAAATGTTTCCATTTGGGAAACATGGGAGAGGGGAAAAAAAAAATCTCAGGGATATCCTTCTGTAGCTGAGCTAAGAGATATGGGAGTTGTGCGCAGTTCTGGACCCCTCAGTTTAAGACAGATCTTAAGGTGATTGAATATGTTCAGAGAAGGGCACCAAGGCTGGTGAGGGGGCTGGAGCTCAGCCCTATGAAGAGAGGCTGAAGGAGCTGGGATTGTTCAGCTTGGAGGAGGCTCAGGACAGACATTATTGCTCTCTACAACTACCTAAAAGGAGGTTGTAGCCAGATGGAGATTGGTCTTTCCTCCCAGGCACCCAGTGACAGAAGAAGAGGACACAGCCTCAGGCTGCACCAGGCAGATTTAGGCTGGGTGTTAGGAAGAAGTTCTACACTGAAGGAGTGATTGCCCATTGGAAGGAGGTGGTGGAGTCACCATGCCTGGAGGTGTTTAAGAGAAGGCTGGATGAGACACTTAGTGCTATCATTTAGTTAATTAGAAGGTGGTAGGTTGAACTTGATGGTCTCAAAGCTCTTTTCCAATCTCGTTAATTCTGTGATTTGTTTCCAATGCTAACTGCCTCAATATGACAGAATTATGTCTGAGCCCTATTTGTACATAACACACAAAAGAACCAGCTTGCGAAAGCAGACCTTGAATTGAGTAAGACTAAGAACAGAACTATTAAGCACAGCATGTCTTGAAACATGCAATGAGTTGAATCTGTGCAGCCAGTTCAGAGAAGAAATTTAAAACAACAATGTTTTTGTTGCAGTAAATGAAGAGGCTCACTTGGCATCTAACATTATAAACACACAGAATGCCATAAATCCTAAAAAGCTGAGAACATGTAATTGAGAAGATAGCAAAAAAACCAGCTTGGACTCTGTGTTAGCACAAGCTGCTTAGAGAAGAGGTTTTTAAATGAAAATCATGAGTACAAGCAAGTGAAGTCAATAAATGAGAATAAGGGAGGCTGATGAAGGACATGACTTGGAATGGAGCAAGGGTTGCTAGAAGAGATTAAAAAAATTGCAGTGAAGCCACAGAATTTCGAAGGACAGGCAGAAATCACGTCTGGATTTACTGCAACATTTACATGAGCAGTGTCTTTGCTGTGTGTGAATGTTTGCTCCTGCTAATGCTGATGCAGGCACGCTGTAGCATGCCAGCTGAGGATCTGACTCTGTGCCTGGATGTATGTCCCTAGCAAGTTTGAAATATCACTCCAAAAGTGCCTTCTGTCATGGTTTGTATTAAAGCCGTGGCAAAGCAAAATGGATAAAATCAAGATGCTGGGTAATGAGATACTAACAAGGACTACAGTTTTCAAAAGCTGCCAAGAGGATCGCTCTGGGGTGGCAATTAAGTAACCATTCTCTAAGTAAACTTTATCTGTTTGTACAACTCAGGGCTTATTCTGACTTCTGAAATGCATCTTTCAGGCTCAGAGGTTCCAGGTGAGACATAGAAATCCAGATCAAAATTTATGTGCTCATGCTGGGTTAATACTAGCTGTGTCATGAGAACTTTATACTTCGTTTTTGCTTTAGGTGAAGAATTATTATCTGGTAACGAGCCAGTGCTTACACCCGTAGAGTTCAGTAGCATTGAGTAGGTTAATTAAATGTATCAGAGGGCTGATACTCAGAGGGCTGGAGCATTTCTCCTATGAGGACAGCCTACAAGAGTTGGGGCTGTTCAGCCTGGAGAAGAGAAGATTTTGAGGAGATCTTGGAGTAGCCATCCAGCATCTGAAGGGAGCCTACAGGAGGTCTGCGGAGGGAAAATTTACAAGGTCTTGTAATGACATGATGAGAGGTAAAGGGTTTAAACTGGCAGAGAGGAGATTTAAACTAGATGCTAGGAAGAAGTTCTTTGCAGTGAGGGTGGTGAAACACTTGCACAGCTTGCCCAGGGAGGTTGTGGCTGCTCCCTCCCTGGAAGTGTTCAAGGGCAGGTTGGATGAGGCCTTAAGGGACCTGTTCTAGTGGGAGGTGTGTCCCTGCCTATGGTGGGGGGTTGGAACTAGATGATCTTTGAGGTCCTTTCCAACCTAAACCATTCTATGATTCTATGTTTTATCTTGCCCTGGCCCTCTGAGATCTTACGGAGAAGCCAAATGTTCTGTTAGAATTCCATGACAACTTGTAAGGGAGATAAATTGCTTCCACATTAGAAATTAGCATCCTTCTTGCAGTCTTATCAAATGCAACTATATAACATAGCATGTAAAGTGTATGTGGGTTGAAAAAACTTATGAGGAGATGCTATTTATAAAAAAATGTAACTTGGGGGCCTGATTTGTATAGCATTATAGGATATTTTTAAAAACCCACACCTTTCATCCTTCATAAAAATTGCCCTCCAGGGAACAAAATGCATTATGCAGAAGTTTGAGGGCTTGGTTTGTGGCTAAGGAATAGGAAAAAGAAAATCAGATATCACCTTAAGACCCACAAAACCTTAGAAGCTATTTTTCCTAGAAGCATTCTCCACCTTCAGAATGGCTCCTTTTGCAAGTTCTTGATGGTGTAAGAGGAATTTGTCAGAGAAACTTCTTGGTTAGAATGCTGCTTTTTGAGCGACATGTGCTGGACATAAAAGCAATTATGTAGCTTCTGGGTGCAGACATATAGAACTTGCTCTAATTTATATTGCTTGAAAACTAGATTTAAAGCAGATTAAATAGAAGTGAAATCTGGTTTGCTGAGTCAAAGGAGTACCAAAACTACAAAAAAAAAAAAAATCAAAAATGTTGAGATGCCATCTGTGTCTTCTCCCAAAGAGAATAATTACATTTTTTCTGCATATGGAAGGAGCGATAGCTAGCTTTGAAGGTGTAGAGAAAAATGTGATAACCACCATCAAGCAGTGGCAAAAATAAACTTCAGAGTTTAGGTAGAATACTTGGTTCCTGCCAGTCTTTTAAATCTTGGCTGTATTTCCTTTCTTACAAAATTCCAAGGTTACAGCCAGGGTCCAAAAATATTTAACAAGCCAGATAAAAACAACAGAAAATGTCCACTAATCTAAGGTGTAGTTTGTAAATTTCATAGAATTATAGAATCATAGAATCAGACAGGTTGGAAGAGACCTCCAAGATCATCCAGTCCAACCTATCACCCAGCCCTGTCCAATCAACTAGACCATGGCACTAAGTGCCCCATCCAGTCTCTTCTTGAACATCTCCAGGGACAATGACTCCATCACCTTCCTGGGCAGCCCATTCCAATTTGTGGGAAGTCAGGAAGTGTGACATGTGAAGGGAGCTGTATGTTGTGTTGGTTTGAGCTAATTGGAGAATTTGAATGACAAATTAGACTATTGGCTGAGAGAGAGTTAAACACATTGTGTCACTTCACCGAGTTTCACTGAAAAAGGAAAAAAAAGTTGTTTTAAGAGATGTTCTCAAAACATCCAGATAGCCAGTCTGCCTCGGTCCGTGTCTGGCTGCAGCTGCTTTCTCCTTTGTCTCTCGGTCTTGTTGGCTAAATTCAGAGTAAAATCACTAAAACTACTAACTTCTCCTATTACTAATCTCTCTGATCTTCAGCTTATCTGCAGCATCATCAGGTGGTGAGATAAGGCTGGGGAAGGGGGGAAAGGCGGTGGTGGGGGGTTTGGTTACCCTCTCTTGGGGATTTTGGTCTCTGGGAGAGGTGTGGTGTGTGTATTACCTTTTTTACTGTATATTTCTGTAAATATCTGTTATATCTTGTAAATATTTGCTTGTATATTTGCATTGCTGTAAATATAAAGCTTCATTTATTAACTTCCAGTGTTTTCTGAGTTTTAGCCGGGGTTTTAAAAAGGTGGGGGGGGGCAGGTAACTGCAAACCCACTACGTATGTCTTCTCAGTGCTCTGTGGCTGCTGTACTAACAGCACCAGAGAGCTTCTGAAATCACCAAAGCCACCTCTGATGCCTCAGTCTAGAGGCAAGGCTGGTTGAGTCAAGATTATTCCTTCCCATCCCACACCTGGCAGCACTGCTGCAGAGCTCAACATCTCCTGCCCGTGGATGCTGGGATTAAAATCTGATTGTATACAAGGCAGAGACTTTTCCTTTGTAGAAACAGAGCAGCACCTTTGTTTTGAGGCACTGCCTTACCTTCCTCAAGTCCCTGCTGAGTTTTGAACCTGCATGGAAACAAGAGATAGTTTGTCCATTTTCTTCCATCAGGGGAATCCAGCAGGACTTGGGAAATGATGCTTCGCATCAAGACACTTCCCATCAGCCCTGATCAGAGAGGTCACACTGTTGTGCAAGGCAGCAGCTCATAGCTCCTGTTGAGTTTTGAATCATACTCCCTTGAAACAGTGCTTCTGTCTCACATCAAGTGTTCAAAAAGACCTTTTTTTCCCTTTGTTTCTATTAATATAATAATCAGGTTTCAGGCTCAAAGACATGCATATTCAAGTTGGAACAATCAAAGAGCTAACGTCAGCGGGCCTTTCTCTGCTAAAAATTTACACTGTTTTTGCATGACTTACTTGAGGAGAAGAGCAGAAGGGAAGATTGCCTGCATTAGAATTACTGAGACATTTCTGTGACAGGAATGGGTATTATATTTTCTTTTGCCATAGATATTATTAATGCTCTTATAATAGTAGTTGCTACTGTATTATTATAACAGTATTATAGCAATGCTATTATATAGCATAGTAGTATTATAAGAATAATTGATACTTTATTAGAAGGAACTGCTGAAACTCTGGTCATCTTAGTTCATCATAGTTACAGAATCACAGAACTGTCAGGCTTGGGAGTGACCTCAAGGATCAACTAGTTCCAACATCCCTGCCATGGGCAGGGACACTGTCCACTAGATCAGGTTGCCCAGAGCCACATCCAGCCTGGCCTTAAAAACTCTAGGGATGGGGCTTCCACCACCTCTTTAGGCATCCTGTTCCAGATTCACTATCCTTATGATGAAGAACTTTTTCCTAATGTCTAATCTAAATCTCCTCTCCTTTAGCTTGGATCCATTCCCCCTAGTCCTATCACTATCCAACACCCTAAAAAGTCCCTCACCAGCTTTCTTGTGGGCACCCTTCTGGAAGGGCACTGGAAGGCCAAAATAAGGTCTCTTCAGAGCCTTTTCTTCTCCAGACTGAACAGCCCCAACTCTCTCGATCTGTCCTCACATAAGAACTGCTCCAGCCCTCTGATCATCCTTGTGGCCTTTCTCTGGCACACTCCAGCATGTCCATAACTTTCTTGTAATAGGAGCTGTAGGACTGGATGCTGTACTCCAGGTGGAGTCTCATGAATGCTGTAGAGTGGGACAATCACCTCTATCAACCTGCTGGCCACACTTCTCTTGAAGCAATCTAGGATTTGGTTAGCTCTCTGGGCTGCAAGAGCACACTGATGGCTCATACTGAGCTTCTCATTTACCAGCACTCCCAAGTCCCTCTCTTCAGGGCTTCTCTCAAGGCAATCACTGCCCAGCCTACATCAGTGCTTGGAATTGCCCTAACCCAGATGCAGGACCTTGCACTTAGTCTTGTTGAACCTCACGAGGCTGCCTTGGGCCCACATCTCAAGACTGTCAAGGTCCCACACAGCTTGGTGTTGTCAGCAAACTTGCTGAGGTTGCGCTCAATGCCTCTGTCCATGTCACTGATGAAGATGTTAAACAAGACTGGTCCCAGTACTGATCCTTGAGAGACTTCACTTGTCACTGGCCTCCACTTGGACATGGACCCATTGACAGCCACTCTTTGGGTGTGGCTGTCAAGCCAGTTCTTTATCCACTGAGTTGTCTATCCATGAAACCCATATTTTACCAGCTTGGAGACCAGGATTTTGTGTGGGACAGTGTCAAAGGCTTTGGTCACGTCCAGATAAGTGATGTCAATTGCTCTCGCCTTGTCTATTGATGTTGTGACCTTGTCATAGAAGGCCACTAGGTGTTGTCAGGCATGATTTGCCCTTGGGGAAGCTGTGCTCATTTTACCAAATAACCTCTTTGTTATTCTTCTGCATCAGCTGTGCCTCCAGGAGGATCTGCTCCATGAACTTATTGGGGGAACAGAGGTGAGACTGACTGTACCTGCACCTGTGAATTGGCTGTACACGCACCTGTGAATTCAGAGAGCTCCTGGCTTAATATGTAAACTCTTAAAAATAATAAAGAATGATTGGAGTAGGCTTAAAGTACTGTATATTTTCTCACAAGATGATGGATTAAGAAAATCTTAAAAATGTGCATGAGATGGAGGCAATGATGTTAATCAGATCATAAGATGCTGTTCACATCACTTCCCCTCTAGAGTGCTGCACAAACACTTGGTCTTGTGTAACTTACTCCGCATGATTTGGAGTCCTTGCTCTTCAGACAAGTTTTGATTTTAATGCAATAGTACAATCTCTTCTTTCCATATAGAAGTTATATCTTTTCTGCTCTGCTCCTTTTATTGAAAGTCCTAGGAGATGTGATGCATTTTTAATGCCTGCTTCTAAGAGTGTCGGGTAATGGATTAGCCAGGAATTTTCTCTGGGAATAGTTTGCCAACAGGAAATACACTTTCCACCAAACTCAAAAATTTTCTTGGTCATCATTCTTTTTACGGTCATCTATTACATGTATATGAGAAAGGTTTCCTCAGATGAGGAGATGCTTCAAAAGTTTTCTGTTCAGTGCACTGTTTTATCTGCATCAATTCACCGCTAAACTACATTCTGCCTCTTTGCTTTTTCTCTCTTCTGGCACAGCCAGGTGACAACTGTAACGTACTTAATGTTGTTCAGCTGAAGGCTCAGGTATAGATAGCTGAGCAGCTGCAGATTTCTTCTTGCTTGTATGTCTAACCAGACTCCTTTGTAGTAGGACAATGTTGGAGGCCAGAGCTGCTGCAAATGCTAATTTAGGTATGCTTATTCTCAGACTCTTCCATCCAAACATATGTACAATTTCTTTGAAATTCTATGGATTATTTTATAATCTAATATTCTGAAGTATCCAGATCCAATATAGGTCATCACATCTTACATACGCAATCTGCTACTGCCTAAGTCCCCTAGAGTGCACATGAGACAGGTGGGTCTTACTCTGTTCAGAATCAGATTGTCACTCAAGCTACTTGGTAATATGTTACTCTCAGACAGGGCAGGTGTGTTGGTTTGAGCTAATTGGAGAATTTGAGTGAGATATTAGACTATTGGATGAGAGAGAGTTAAACCTACAGTGTCACTTCACCAAGTTTCACTGAGACAGAGGAAAAAAAAAAAAATTGTTTTGGGAATGTTCCCAAAACATCCAGATAAGCCAGTGTGTTTACGGGGCCAGTCTGCTCTGGGTCCGTGCTGGCTTCAGCAGCGTTTTCCTTTTGTCTCTCTGCCTTTGAACTAATTCAGAGTTAAAATCACTAAGCCTACTAACCTTTTTCTCCTACCACTAAATCTCTCTGATCTTCAGCTTATCTGCATCATCAAGTGGTGAGATAAGGCTGGGGAAAGGGGGGAAAGGTGGTAGGGGGGTTTGGTTTCCCTCTCCTGGGGATTTTGGTCTCCAGGAGGGGTGTGGTGTCTGTATTCCCTTTTTACTGTATATTTCTGTAAATATCTGTTATATCTTGTAAATATTTGCTTGTATATTTGCATTGCTGTAAATATAAAGCTTCATTTATTAACTTCCAGTGTGTTTTTCTGAGTTTTAGCCGGGGTTTCAAAAGGTGGGGGGGCAGGTCACTGCAAACCCACTACAGCAGGGCAAGGCAGGGCAGGGCAGGGCAGTGCAGGGCAGGGATCTGGTTTTCTTCCCAAAGTTCTCCTAGTCTGATGGTAAGAGTTCTGCTCACTGTGAGATGATGGTTGTCACAGTGCTTATTCCTTGGGTACTATATGTGAAATGCAGTCCACCATGTGCTGCAGATTGCTTGAGGACTTATTGTCATATAAAATTAAAATATTACTGCCTGTACTTTCCTGTTCCACATATCTTACAGGTTATAAGCAGGTAGCTCCACACAGGGGTCAATAGCTGAATATGTGCTCAAAGATTGCCTCCTTCATTTTATTCCTCATCCTGCTGGCCAGAAGACACATTGCTGGAACAGGGAGATGCTTTATTGCTCTTGTCTAGGCTACAGATAATGAGGAAGGTCTTTAGACTTCAGGGCTGTCAATCTGACAACTTCTCATCTACATGAAAATTGGTCAAAAGATGTTTTTGAAAAAAAAAATATAATGAAGGGATGCACTTAGGAAAATGAAAAGCTTGGCTGCTTTTTATCACTTTTCAGGCACTTTTTATCCCTCTCTGATGAGAGCTATTGTCATTCAGGGCAGCCCATCCGTTCCTTGTGCTAGAAGCAGATATAGGCTTGGCACCTTCTTCCTTTCCTGGTGACAGCCAGATATACAATCCACTCATTTCCTTCCCGATAAAGCTTGCCATCCTACTTCAGAGCTTCTCATATTTCATTTGGCTTGTCAGATAGGAGCCCCTGGTACAGTCCATTCACAGAGATTATGTTTTGTTTTGGCATTATATTATCAAAAGAAATTTCTGAGTTGCCTTGCCCTCTTTCTCGCTCTCGTTGTTCCTGTGTAAGCTGCAGCCCCTTTCTTCCAGGGCTCTTCCAAGTGCTGCTACGAGCGCTGATCAAGTCTTGCTACTCCCTTGTGTGATCTGTGGTATTCTCATTACCTGAAAGTGAAACTCCCATCTGAAGACACACGTGACTTTTTTTTTTTCTGAAGTGACTGTCTTCTAATTCCATGGTGTGCTGTCCTTGACGTTATGGCCAGGACTGATGTTATTGAGACTTCCAGGCTAATCAATGACTGCTGCAAATAGTAAAGGGAGCCAGGAGTTCAAAGCTGGATGCCCTCCACTGTTATAATCTGTCTTTCTTGTTTTCCTAAGTGCTGCCAATCTGCACATGAATGGAAAGAAAAGAGTAATGTCTTCCTTCTTAGAAGATAATGCAGGAAGTGTGGTGGCACATCTCAGTAGAAATAACTGGGTGAGGTCCCACTGTAGCACCATTGACTATGGAAGGAAAGTGCTGCTTGAAGAGTGTCATGGAGATATCAGATCTTGGTATGACAAATAAAAGCTGTGCCATATGGCAGAAGAGGACAAAACAAAGCCTGGAGAGTTAGCATTACCTCTCAATATTATAACTTCTGAAGAGAAAGTGCATTGATTGACAATCTTGGATTTCCTGATAAAGATATTTACTAGAAAAATTATATTATCTTTCACCACTGGAATGTTTCTACTCACAGCATAAACTTTATTTGAAATGCATACACACCCTAACAGTGTTAAGATGACAAAGGAGCTTCCCTCAGTATTTTCTTCTGTGCTATGTAATCTATGTACATGATTCATCCAGAGAAGTTACTCTGCCCTGTATCTCAGTTCCCATTTACCCATTTTGCCCTGAGTTTGACATATCTATCTTCCAAAACAGAGACTGAACATAGTGATAAAATCTGAGTGGAAGAGGGAAGCCCATCAGAGCTGCTGTCTTTCACTATTGTGTTGGGGACTGTAGTGGTCACTGGCCCATCTGCAGTCAGAATCCCTTACCCTCCAGGGAAGAACCTATTTTATGAAGCCACAGTACTATGGAGGGCTAGCAGGTGCCAGCAATAGGATAGAGGAAGATTAAATAGGGGATACAAATAAGGCTGGAACATGCTGGCAGACCAGCCTTAGCCCTTGTATAGAACAAGACATCCTTGTTTTGACAATGGTTTTTGCTGTGAAGATAGAATAAATTTGTGATTGTGAGTTTATCAAAGAGTATGGCAATCACAGAAATACATTTACACTACTGCTCTTCTCTTGATACAATTACCAAATGCTAGGTGCTTGAGATCTGACTGTTGGAATTTCAGAGCACTTGTAATTTCCAATATAAAAAGCAGTTAGAGCTGAGGTCAGTCGGGCTCATTATATTTGGCTTCTGTGTCACTGGTCTGTTTTTCCAAAAATTTAGCTTGCTAAGACAGTTTGTTTTAATGCAAAGGACACTGTGTATAGGTCTGGGAAAAAAAAAAAAAATCCTGTATGACATCTGCAGTCAGTGTGAGAGAAACTTTCTTCATTACTGGTACATCAATTAACTTACAGATCACATGAAGAGTGACAAGGCTAGACAATAAAAAGAAAGTAAGCAAGATAGATAATAGTTCCTTTTCAGTTGTGCATTATCTTTTCCTGTCTGTAAAGCTGATAGCTTCTGAAAGGGCTGCTGTATTGGTTTGAGGCTAATTGGAATATTTTAATGAAAGAAAGTAGATTATTGGCTGTGCAAAGAAAATAAGGTGATGTATAAATTACTCATTCATTCTGCTGGGACATCTAAAAGCAAGGACACAAACATAGATAACACAGTCTCTGCCTGGCTGTTGCCCTATTAACTCTTCTGCCTGACCCTGCACATCTTCAAACTAATCATTCTGCTTCTAACACCCCTTGCTGACCTTTCCATTTCACCTTGCATGTAAGGGAGATTCTGAGATAAGGGAGGGGGTGGAATGAAGGTGTAAGTGAAGGTGGGAGCCCCTCCTGGGCACTCTGACTGCTGTGAGGGGTCTTGTATTTCTGTATTACTTTTAACTTGCCTATAACTGTATATAGTTGTAAATATTTGTAATATATTGTATATATATATGCTTGTAAATTGCGCTAAGCTCTGACTACAAAAGTTTCATTCTTTAATTTCCAACTAGCTGAGTTTAGTCTGGGTGAATCCTTTTGTGTGGGGGCGGGTGATGCCCCGAACCACTACAACTACTCAGCAGCCCATTAAGGAGAACCCATTCTTCCCTCATTAAAGTTTATCTGAAAGCACTGTACGGCAGAAACCAGACTGCCTGAGCTTGAGGGAAGACCATTCTTAATCAAAATGGGGAAAAGCTGCAAACCAAACTGGTAGCGATCATGCTGAATAACTTGGATGCTCTGTGGCACTGGGTCTGACAGCCCTAGGCAGGCTAACCTTCCTTCCTGTTGGGAAGGTGGTGAGAGATGCCAGGTATCAGTTAAAAGATCCTCCAAGGAAACAATCCAGTATATATATCAAATATTTCATGCTCTCCTTCTAGTTAACATATTTTCCCTCTCTTCCCTATAATTTCTGTTGCTGAGCATAGCAATCAAATGTAGTTAGAAATCCTTTGGCACCAGCGTAGAAGAGTGTGGGGCTTTGAGAGGTAACACCTTTGATTGATGGAACTGTTCCAACAATATCAGAATGTAAAAGCTGGCAAGAGTAAGCAGCCACTTTATACTTACCTACACCTACAATGCAAAGACACACACATGTACACACCATGCTTTCCTGTAGAAGTCTTGCTTTTTCCTTTGTTTTACCATTTTCCTCTTGACTGAATACTGAGGGGCTGTTCAGCCTATGTTTTTCTGTATCAATATACTGTTGGACACTATTGTACGACCGGAGCTATAGGGGTGCAGATACCTTACTACTCTGCACAGTGGCTTTTTTGTGGTGTCACAATAGTCCCATGCAATGCTACAAGCTTGTGGAAGGATAGCTGGAAAGATGCACAGCAGAGAAAAATCAGGGGCTGTTGATTGACAACTGTCTGAACGTGAGCCAGAGTGTGCTCAAATGGCCAAGAATGCCAACAGCATTCTGGCACACATCAGGAATAGTGTCATAAGTGATAAGCAGGACTAGTGAAGTGATTGTCCCTGTGTACTCAACATTGGTGAAGCCATACCTCAAATACTGTGTTCAGTTTCGGGCCTCTCACAACAAGAAATATATTGAGGTGCTGGAACAGATGCAGAGGAACCAACAAAGCTGGTGAAGGGTCTGGAGAACAGGTCTTATGAAAAGCAGCTGAGGGAAGTGGAGTTGTTTAGTGGAGAGTAAGGGAGGCAGAGGTGAGACCTCATTGCTCCCTACAGCTACTTGAAAGGTCTCTCTCCCAAGTATCAAACGACAGAGTGAGAGGAAGTGGCCTCAGGTTGAACCAGGGGAGGTTTATGTTGAACATTAGGAAAAATGTCTTCCTTGAAAGTGTTTTCAAGCATAGGAATAGACTGCCCAGGGAAGTGTCTCAGTCATCATCCCTTGAGGTAATTAAAAGATGTGTAGATGTGGTATTTAGGGACTTAGCAGTGAACTTGGTAGTGTTAGGTCAGTGGTTGGTCTTGATGATCTTAAACATTTTTTCCAAAATATTTCCATGGTTCTATACAAGCTGCCCCTTCTCTCCAGACAAGGCTGTCAGTTCAGCTCCAGGCCTTCCCAGCTTCTGCAGTTCAGACTTCAGCAGTTGTCAGGCATGACTGACTTCAGAGCCTGGGTCCTGGCCAAACTACCCTAGGCAACTCATTGCACTAATCCAAAACTATAATTGTGAGGTAGGAGGAGGCAGTGGGAGAAAATCTTATCCCCACCACAGCCTTGCGTTTTGTTTGTTTGTTTTTTTTAACTTAAGATTATAAGAATACGAACAAACCCATAATACTGTCTCTTTTATTTAGTCAGTTTGGAAGTTGCAGCTAGTAATCCATTATTGTTCGAGCAATATATTCCCAGTCCAGCTTCTTATCAGAGGTGCTTAGCTATGCAGTGCACATAAGGATACACATTGGAATTGATATATAGATTCCTAGCACCTCTATTGTTCTTTACATGCCTTTCAATTAGCTTTTGCTTTACCTATTGTCTGCCTAGCTCACCGTGTGTCTGCCAAAGAGAAGAAAAAGTCACACTGTGGAGGGAGGGGAGGTCTGAAGAATTACTGAGGCAAAGAGGCAAAGAGGAAAGCAGTTTGTACCCTGATGAGAACAGTGCAAGTCTATGTCCTGCCAAGCACTGCTGCTGTGCACAGCAGCAGTAGCTCCATGGTAGCTGTGATGATACCTGCTGTAATGATGCAACACTGGGAGATCAGTTGTTGCTGGCAGTAATCTGACAAATGCAACAATACACTTTGGATCAAAGCAGGTGCTCTTTGTTCTAGGCCAGTGCAAGCGTGAAGCCTGTGCAGGACAGAGGACCAGAAGCAAGAGACCAGAAAAGGCCAGTGACCAAAGAAATGGCCCCATGACCAAAAAGACCTTGTCACCCTCACAGTGATGCCTTTTATCTCGTCATACAAACAATGCATTAATATAATCTAGGTGAGTACAACACACTCTTTAATATACGTGATAATCTGTTTTTCCCCAGCCAGGTGTCCACTAGCTTTTACTCCCCTGTGGGAGCTGTGGGAGTAAAGGTTGAGCTATTAATTTTTTTCCTCTGCATTCCCACAATCAGTGAGGCCTGAGGTTGGGGTGTGCAGGTTGGAACAATACCGTAATGCTTCAGCAAGAACGTTGGCATGCTACAGCAACCAAACAGCTAGAAGAGAACTATGAATGGAGAAACAGAATATTAGACAGGGAAGTTTTCTTGGTACTCTGAAACATGCTGAATTTAGGCAGCTTTGTGCTTCAGCACATCTTTTGATTTGTTCAGGGATAGGTCAGGCCACAGCTGACTCACTCTGACCCTCTGTTGTTTAGGCAGGAGGCAAATAGCCCAGCAGGTAGGACTAATCTAAGGGGTCACCTTCTCCTTCACAGTCACTGTAGATTTTCCCTACAGACTATAGTCTCTTCTCCAACCACTTGACATGCAATTTTCCCTCGCATAGACTACTTTTGTCAGTAGTGGGTCCCCAGGAGCTCTCCTAGGAGGTCTTTACAGTGAGCCCAGACATTCTCACTGGGGGCAACTTGCCATCTGCTCCCTTCCACCTGGAAGGGTGTGGTGGTTTAGCAGTTACCTGCCCTCCCCCTCCCCCCCCCCCACCTTTGATATAACCCAGTCTAGGACTCAGAACAGCTGGAAGTTGGTAAATGAAGCTTTATATTTACAGCAATGCTCAATATACAAGCAGATGTTTACAAGGTATAAAAGATATTTACAGATATATAGAGTGAAAAGGAAATACAGAAACAACACACTCCTCCCAGAGATCAAAATCCCTAAGAGTGGTTTTCTAACCACCCCTACCACCTTTCCCCTCTTCCCCAATTTATCTCACCATCTGTTGATGCAGCAGATAGGCAAAAGCAGATGGGCTGGAGGGTTAGCAGTAGAAAGAGAAGTTAGTAGAATTATTAAGAATCAGCTGCAAAAGGCAGGGACAAAGGAGCCATGCAAGAAAAGCAGCCACAGCCCAGAGAGGCCTGGAACACTCTGACTTATCTATATTTGGGTTACAACTCTTAAAACATTTTTTTTTTCTTTCTCAGTAGAGCTCTGAGGGAAGTAGCATCATCTGTTTTCCTCTCTCAGCCTATAGTCTAATTTTCTCACTCAAATCCTCCAATTAGTTCAAACCAGCACAAATGGGCAGGTGATATCTGAACATACCAGTGGAGTTTTTCCAACACCAGTATGCTCCTGGAATGTGGGCACTCACTCAGTAGGTATTGTACAGCCTCTGTTAAGCACATATGTCTTTTCCATCCATGTTCTCCTCTCACTAAAAGTACATCTTAAGCTATCCGTGTTCACTGAGATGAGCTTGACATCACAGAAAAATTTATGCCATGCTTGTATCTGGAAGGTTCAGATTTGGGTTACAATTTTACAGAGAGACCTGGACAGGCTGGAGAGGTGAGCCCAGGCCAACCTCATGAAATTCAACAAGGCCAAGTGTAAGGTCCTGCACCTGGGTCGGTGCAATCCCAAGCACAAATTCAGGCTGGGTGGCGAATGGCTGAAGAGCAGCCCTAAGGAAAAGGACCTGGGGGTCTGGGGTGATGAAAAGTTCAAAATGAGCTGACAGTGTATTTGCACAGCCCAGACAGCAACTGTATCCTGGGCTGCATTAAGAGAAGTGTGGCCAGCAGGGCAAGGGAGGTGATTCTCCCCCTTTACTCTGCTCTCATCAGTCCCCACCTGGAGTACTGTGTGCAGTTCTGGAGCCTCCAAAACAAGAAGGATATAGAATTGTTGGATAGAGTCCAGAGGAGGCAATGAAGATGCTCAGAGGGCTCTTCTATGAGGACAGGCTACAAGTGTAGGGGCTCTTCAACCTGGAGAAGAGAAGGCTTTGAGGAGACCTTGTAGTGGACTTCCAGTATCTGAAAGGGGCCTACAGGAAGGCTGAGGAGGGACTATTCACAAGTTCTTGTAATGACAGGATGAGGAATAATAGGTTTAAAGTGGCAGAGGGGAGATTTAAACTAGATGTGAGGGAGAAGTTGTAGTGAGATACTGTCACAGGTTGCCCAGGGAGGTTGTGGCTGCTCCCTCCCTGGAGCTGTTCAAAGCTAGGTTAGGTAAGATCTTGAGCAACCTGATCTAGTGGGAGGTGTTCCTGCCTATGGTGGGGTATTGGAACTAGATGATCTTTGAGGTCGTCTCCAACCTAAACCATCCTATGACTCCTTAGTCCAATACACCACTAGCCCCTCCTTGTTGATGAAGAGTGGGTCCAGCATAGCACCTTTTCTTGTGGGTTCCTCTACCACTTGGGGAAGAAAGTTATCATCAATGCATTCCAGTAACCTCTTAGATTGCTGATGCTCTGCTGTGTTGTCCTTCCAACAGATTTCAGGGTGGGTGAAGTCCCCTATGAGGACCAGAGACTATGAATTTGAAGCTTCTCCTTTTTGTTGGTAAAGGGCCTCATCTGCTTTGCCTTCCTGATCAGGAGGTCTGTGGCAGTCTCCTACTAAGATGTCGCCTTCCCTTTAAACTTTATTCATAAGCTCCCTATTTTACCATTGTGCTGCCCCAGGCAGAGCTCCATGGATTCATTTATCATTGATGTAGAGGGCAACACCCCCTCCCTTTCCCCCCTGTCTGTCCCTCTTGAAGAGTCTATAACCATCTGCCCTTATGCTCCAATCATGAGATCCATCCCACCATGTCTCAGCAATGCCAATGACATCATAACCCTGTAGACCTTCACATATTTACAATTCTTACTGTTTGCTCCCCATGCTCCTTGCATTAGTGTAGAGGCATTTCAGTTGTGCCTCTATTGGAGCTGACTTACTCAGTGATTTTCCCTTACCCTGTTCTTTGGGCACTCTTTTCTCAGTCTGTACTTTGAACCTATCTTCAGATCCCACCTGTCCACACTCAAGACACCTCTAAAAGTCTGCTCTCAGAGCCTCACTTAGGAGTGTTCAAGAAGTTTGATCTCGCTGCTAGCCTTAGGTCTCCTAAAAAGCCCACCATATGTACTGTGCCATGGTACTAAGATTGCTCCCATGGGCACTGCCTGATCATTCAAATCTGGCTATGATTTTACACTGCACTAAAATTATATAAGAGAAGAAGCAGACTGCATTTTGAAGCTTACTTGTGCCTTCTCTAAAGCCTGCAGTGATACCTTTAGCAATAAACATTGTGTGGATGGCAGCTCCTAGTCATTTAGCAATATTTATTCTCCTTTGTACTACATATGAATAGCATTGGAAGAACCCTTCAGGGGTCTGGGCAGAACTCAGGCCATGGTGCTGAGACAATTTCCCCCAGAGTATGGTGGCTCTCAGCATTGGGATCACTTTGTGTGTTGTGTGGTCATTCAGATGTGAATATACTAAACAGCAAGAACATACTGCCAGCAACCTATAAGGGGAGTCCATTACCTATGCCCTTACTCTTTCTGAAACTGTCAGGCAGGTGAAAATCAACTGGATTGACTCTGCATTGCTGGTTTCACTTGGGATTTAGACAGCAGCATTCATCCTGTTACCACTGTCATCCACTTTTTTCCCTCTAAATGTACCTCTGAGATACGCCAGACTTTTCTCAGCTGTGCTGCTGACCCTGATACACTTCTATTGGCATTTCTGGCTTTGGTATGTACTGTTGAGATGACAAGGAGGAGAGGGTGGATGTTCATGATCTTCTAAAGTTCCCACCTGAGCAGAGTAAGATGAACTTCCACTCACTGGATGTAATCCTCTTACCTTTTTACTGTCACTCTGCCAGCAGGCAGTTGGCAGACACAGCTGTTCTGCCTTCAGCTTGAGCTGCCCTCAGGAAGCAGAAGGACAGAGGGCCTGGAGGAAGTAGGGGAAGGAGTAAGTCCAGCTGAAAGGAGTGCGACTGCAGCATCTATTTATATTACTTGTCTTGGCCTGTGCTGTTTTCGATTTGTGCTGGGTGAGAGAGATCTATAATTGACTTCATGTGGGCTTCTACCTTTAATTACTTTAATGCCACTGTTTTTCAATCACTATTTGTTACTAGTCCACACCGCTCATAACCTTGGACACTGAGGTAGGCAGTGGTATCTCTCGTCACTAAGAAACAGGAAGAAATATTGAATGGTCACTGTGGAAGAAAGATCTCAGAGCACAGATATCAAAAGTTGTTGTGAAGTCAGGAAGGTTATATAGGGAGAGCTTTCCAACCGTGGCTGCAATGTCTCTGTAAATTTTTCTAGTAATAAAGACTCCATTCAATTTTACAAGCATGGTGTCTGTCCATATTATTATCCAGCACAGGAAGCATCCACCAAATTATCTAAAGAAATAAATCTGTAAAAGTGCACAATAAATCCCACTGTAATGCCTTTATCAGCCTTCTTAACAAGTAGTCTAAGTGCCAAGGACTGTAAGATTACACTCAATCAAAGACACAAACAAATAGATAAATAAATACAATATAAATCTCAAATTGCAGTAACAAATCTGCTCCCATTTAATAAAAAAAAAAAAAAAAGGTCACTCAGGATACTATCAGAGTTCTAATTCTTATTGTTTTACAAGTCCACTAGTTACCCCAGACTATGAATAAAGAAGATATATTAAAACATGTGAGGGATGAGAGCAGAAAAAATGTCACAGTGTGGCCATTTGGGTCAATGTGCCTTTAAGAATGTCACAGAGTTACAGACCTGCAGAAGCTAGAAAGGTCCAGGAGGAGTACCTTAAAGTGTATTCTTGCTATTTCTTCCCATAAATCCTGTATCCCTATAAAACTGGTTGCAGAGTCTGTTTTCTTCCCTTCTCCCATTTATCTTTCCTGGGAAGGACACTCAGGCTCTTATCTCCTGCAGATGACCTAAGCCCTGTTTGGCCTTGGTGGTGCTGCCAATTCAGCCTGGAGTTGCTTAACTGGGGGCTGGAGTTGCCAAGCTCAATTTTGTGCAGCATCACAATGGTTTTGGTATGGGGTAGAGAGATATGGGGGGTAGCGAGGCATTTGGGTCTAGGATTTTGGGTTTTGTGTGGAGCTTTGTCTTAATGAGCTTCTGTGTTAAGCCCAGGCTATGTATTTCTTTGCATTTTCTATGCTTTGCACTATACTGTAGTGTTGTGGTATATTAATTGGCTTTCCATTCAAAATTTCCCAATTCTCCAATCCTGTGAGTGTGCAGTTCTCTTTTGCCCCCGTTGAAAGAGGGCTGTTGTATTGGGTTTAAACTAGCTACCCCTGAGCCCAAAAGCCCAATAGAAACTCAATTTGATTTGGAAGTAAAAATATATAAAACTTTAACAATAAATAGGAGGTAAAGGGTTTCTTAGAGAAGATGGGAGGAAAGGGGAACCAGAATGCAGGATATGGGGAATGGGAAAATTACAGAGGCTGGGGAAAAGGGGATGAAATGGAACAAAATACACAAAGTAGGAACACAACTCATGGAAATGGAGTTTTGAGACCAAATGCCGGAATTGATGATTGGATGTTGGATGAAGGCAGCATGTAGGATTTTGATGCTGAGTTTCAGTTGTTCAGAGTCCCAAAGGAAAAATGGTTGCTATCTCCACGTGTTGGTCTGGCCACAGAGCAGTGAGGGGTCAGCCAGGCAGGCAGGAAGAGAGTGGTAGAAGACAGGACTTAGAGCAAGATTTGTGGCAGGAAGTGGGAGGGGCTAAACATGATACCTGGGGGCAGGTCGGACCACCCCCAGGGAAGAGTCAGAAGGTCCCAGGTGGGCTTAACCCATTACATCCGTCCTGCTTTAAACCATGACATACAGAGAAGAAAGATGTATGAGATCTTTATGTATATGTATCAGCTTGAGGACTCCAGGTTAGAATAGTTTGTTCTTTTCTGTTTGTTTGGTTTGGTTTAGTTTTCCAACTGTAATCAAGAATGGCCAGTTTAACAGTAGAGAAAAATCAGGAGAATTTTTTTCCAAAGTCCTAGTGCATTCAGCCAAATGATTCCCATTAAAATTGAGGTGAACTCTCTAGATAAGCCCACCTGGCATAGAAATACTCTAGCCCAAACCTTCTATGTGTCTGATATTTGGAACCTTTATATATCTATATCTATGTATATATATAAAGGCAGGTTTTCTTTATGAGTGTAATGAATTATGCAAAATTAATAACTGATATAAACTCTGATATCCAGGTGAAAATTGTTAATAACTATGATAATTGTTTATTAACATTACATCTCACCAGAAAACTTATTTACAATGTTTGAAACACACAGCTTGGATATTTACACACATAGGGAACAGGCAACCTAGAACACTTTAAGAAAGAGCTGGCAAATACAAACATTAAACTTAAAGCTGGAAAAAGGTTCTTAGTTTCAATTATATCTCTTGTCCACTAAGGGACTCGAGAAGCTCCTTTCTCTGCTTGGGCAGAAGGCACAATAGAATCTAGTTAAAGAATTTCTTACAAAGAGGCTTTGACTATTTACTCACAAAATAGTATCAGATTGTACCCAAACACTTGAAGGGAGATCTGTTGGTGTCCTGAAAGTCACTGCAGGCAAAGTAGAGTATAATGTGACAGGGCAGAACATGCAAAAGTGAAAGTGAAAGCAAAAGCAGCCACAAGCATGTGGCAAAAGCCTGTTTATTGTTTGCCCATACGCAATGCGCCCCTTGGCCACAGAGATTCACCAATCAGAATGACACCATGCCAAACCTGACCATATTAGGTGAAGTCAGGAGCTTGCTTTCACTCATTCTCCCTGTGCTCTGCTGCCCCCACTCCTGCAGAGGGAAGGGGACCATGGGATCATTCCTGGGCAAGCCAGGACACGTATCTTCTACAACAACGATGAAGAGTGATTTAGAGCTTTGATGACAAAACTTCTAGCCTTTGCTCCTTTATAAATGACATGGATAAGGAAATTCACCACCACCACCACTACTATTGAATTTAGCAGACTAGCTCAGATGTCTGGGAAGTAAGATGAACCTATATTTACACATGGCAAAATTTACAAGAATATACACACAATATTTACAGGTATTTACAACAATATACAAATTAGAAATAATACAGAAATCCAAACTCCCTCACAGACAAAAGAACTGCCCAGAAGGGACTCAAATCTACCCCCTCTTTCTCAGCTTCTGTCTTCCTTCCCAGACAGAAAAAAAAAAAATATCATCAAAGTTTATGTTGTTAGGTTTCAGCTGAAATTAGAGGAGAGCTATTAGAGTGGAGTTAAAAGGTAGTAATTAGCTCCAGCAACACAGAATAGACTGCCCAAGATTGTCTATATTTTGCCTTTTTATTCCTCTCATCAAACCAGTGAATTATTATTTTCTTTTTGTAACCAATGATCTAATTTCTCTCATCACAGTATTCCAATTAGCCTCAAACCAGCACAGTGAACCTTTGTAATCCTAGGCAAGTTTCTGAAAGATTGAAGGTGATGGGCATTTATATGCATAGATATCCTCTGATGAAATTCAGCTATCTTCTAATCTGCCCTTAGTAGTTTGTAGCAAATGCTGGCCACAAGACCTGTCTGAATTTCTTCCTCATTCTGGGGAAAAAAAGCTGTGCAAGAGCTATTCCTTTGGATGAAAGATTCTGAAGTCCTCCTCTTAGTAATCATATTCTTTCTGGACAGCTGCTTCTGCTCTATATCCTATGTGCTGGCAAAATGTGGGACACCTGAGTTTGGCATCCTTGTGGAAAGTGATCCCACACATACCTCGCTTCTTAGAGCTTGCCCTTATAACTGGCTTATAGGTAGATACAGGGTACAGATACAGAGAAGTGATTGTTTTCTGCTTTGAATTTAATTCTCACAGAATCACAGAAACATTCAGGTTGGAAAAGACCCACAGGATCACCAAGTCCAAAAGATAACCCTACTCAATGCATTCAAAATTTAAAAATACCTTTTGTTGTCCTGAAAGTGGATGTTGCATTGTGGTTCAGCAGTATCTGCCCCCCCCCACACCCCACATCTTTGAAATAACCCAGGCTAGAACTCAGCTGGCCAGAAGTTAATAAATGAAGCTTTGTATTACAGCTTTACACAATATACAAGCAGATATTTACAATATATCACAGATATTTACAGATATATACAGTAAAAAAAGGTAATAGAGAAACACTACACCCTGCCCAGAGATCAGAGTCCCCAAGAGGGGTTCCCAACTACCCTACCACCTTCCCCCCACTACCCAATCTTATCCCACTATCTGTCTTATGTACCAGGTAAGCGAGGAAGATCAACCAGGGGGTTACGAAGTAAGAAACTGGTTAGTGGAGTTACACGGATCCATCTAGAAGGCAGGGAAAGAGAGCGATGCAAGAGCGGTTCAAACAGCTCTCCCTTATCTATGTTATGGTTCTAAGTCTTATAAATTTTAAGTAAACCTATGACTGAAGGAGACACCAGAAATCTTTTAGTTTCTCAGCCTATAACCTAATTTCTCATTAAAATCCTTCAGTTAGTTCAAACAATCACATGCGTGGGTGCTTCAAGGGTGTTCGTATTCATCACTTGAATTTCTGATTTTGTTTCCAGAGAAATTTCTCTAGATCTCTTCACTTGCACTGACTGTGTCTGCTCTAGATCTGACGTTCACTCTACTCAGCTCTTTTTAAAATTCTTAGTACTGGAAATCTGCCTTTGCTCTGTCTCATTACATGTGAGGGAGAGGTCAGCTGGCCATGAGTCCTGTTTTCACCTCTGTCTTCACCTCTGAAATGGAAATTACAGTGCTTTTCGACTTTCAAAGATATTATGGGGATAATGCACTGGAAGCCTTCAGGTGCTGTGATATTTTCATAAATGGACCCATACAGCTTTCTGAAATTGACAGAAAAGGTGATCTTTTGCTGCAGTGGTTTATTGAATGAGGGTTTTGGTTTTTTTTTTAATCTCTGCATAAGAGATTAAATCCCATTTAAACATGACTGCAAGACATCAATGCCAAAACAGAATGATATCTCAGCAGCACTAATTATAAAGAGAAATTAGCAAGTGTTAGTTATTCTTTAAGTGGATGTCTTAATGTTTCTAATTCAGTGTCTTACAATAATATTGATTCCTGCTAAAGTTTTCCTTGCCTTTCTTGAAATATTGACATTTTAAAAAATAATATTTAATTCATAAATCCCCTTTTACTTCAACAGTCTAATCAAATAAATATATTTTTTCCTATATAACTATAAAAAACCATTGCTTGGCTAATATTCAGGGCTTACGGAGTGAGTTTTTTAAACTAAATTTAGAATGTAATGTTCATGTTTGAAGGCAGTCTGAAAATACTGTTCTCCTGATGCCGTGGTATTTCCTTCCTGTATCCTCTGTGCCCATTTGTTCTTTCAAATGGTATTTCTAACACATTGTCAGCTTTAACTGGATCTGGGTGGGTATGTGTTTTTACCTGACTTCCCTGGGTTGCAGTGCAGACAAGTATCCAGCCATCAGAGTCCAATTACCAGATGATATACTTGTAAAATGTTTTCATTACCTGTGTGAGCACTACCACAGTCTCTGATTGAGGCCACTGCATGACATTGTAGTGAAAATAATCTAACAGGCTGCATTCCATTTTAGCCAAGAACCTGCATCTTACTGCCAATAACATCTCCTTACCCTTAAATGGGTAGAAACACCTGTCCTTTTGCGCTTATCAGAATAGGATAAAAGGAGCCCTTCTGTAAATGAAAATCAGTCCCCAAGTGTCTTGCCTGGGAATTGATAGATGCATGCCCCTCAATAACTGTAAATTTGAAAGGAAGAACAGCCTGTTTATAGGAGAGTGGATCTTTGAGAAGACAGTGAGAAAATTGTTTATGAGCACAGGGAAAAGAGAAATTATTTTAAAAAGAAAAAAAACAACTGAATGGAATGTTAAACAAAACACTGCATGAAAAGAAACTAGGGCCATGAAGATGCTCAGAGAGCTGGAGCATCTCTGCTATGAGGATGGCTATGAGAGTTGGGGCTTTTCAGCCTGGAGAAGACTTTGAGGAGACCTTGTAGTAGCTTTCCAGTATTTGAAGGGGGCCTACAAGAAGGCTGGGAAGGGACAATTTACAAGGTTTTGTAATAACAGGACACATGGTAATGGGTTTATCTGGCAGAGGGCAGATTTATACTAGATTTTAGGAAGAAGTTCATTTCAATAAGGGTGATGAGACACTGGAACAGGTTGCCCAGGGAGGTTGTGGATGCTTCCTCACTGGAGCTGTTCAAAGCTAGGTTGAATAAGGCCTTGAGTGGCCTGTTCTAGTGGGAGGTGTCCCTGCCTATGATGGGGGGTTGGAACTAGGTGATCCTTGAGGTCCCTTCCAACTTAAACCATTCAATGATTCTATCTTAAAGAATATCATCTGAATAGAAATGTTTCCATGGCCTGCGGGAATATCTGTGGAAGGTTAGAGAGGTACCTGGAAAGCATTACTTAAGTATAAATCAAAGGCTGATTTCACTTTTAAAAAGGCAAAAGCAAAGCTCATCTTGGATTTGGTTCCAGATGGTCCCCAGTAACAAAAAGAATACAGTGTCTTCTAAGTTTTCCTATCTTAGTTGCATGATTAAACCACTATAATGACCTTCACTTTCTCAGAAAACTTCTTCTGATTTTGGGATCCATGAGATAGTAAAGTTATACAAACTCCTAAGCATCTGGTTAGGAACTTGCACAATGTCAGGCACCAGGGAGGCAGTCAAACCCTTGGACTGCCAATGTTAACAGAGAAGCTAATTTCCTTCTATGACTAGGACAAATGTTTATAACTGTCTTTCGACTCATTTTGATACTTTTGGAAAAATCTTGAGTTAATTTTTAGATAGGATTTTAGACGTCCAAAAGCAGTGCCCAATCGTTGGACTGCTGGACATCAAGCCAGGGGTTTTGCAGCTTTTAAAATTATCTGTTTGCAGCTTTTTAAATTACCTCTCCTCTCCTCTCCTCTCCTCTCCTCTCCTCTCCTCTCCTCTCCTCCCCTCCC
>VWZI01023041.1:140969-156956 GCA_013396835.1 Psilopogon haemacephalus
CCTCCCCTCTCCTCTCCTCTCCTCTCCTCTCCTCTCCTCTCGTGGTTATCAGCAGCTTCCATCACCCCAGCGTCTTCATTGGTAAAGGCCAATTAAAGTTACTAAAGCTTTTTGCATCAGTTGTTACATAGAAATGAATAGTTTAATTTAACATTTTGTTTGTTTGTTTGTTCAATCATTTTTAACCAGTCCATGAATTGTTTATGAAACAATTCTGATTGTATTACTTTCTTGTAAAGTATTCCCTAAATAAAGAAGTTGACAGCAGGGAAGCACTCACCTGTCTCACAGTCTCTTGGCTTTGGTTGGAAGGTATCTTAGGGATCATCTACTCCATCCTCCCCGCCATGGCTTGTCAAAGCCTCATCCAGCCTGGCCTTCATCTTCATCTTCACCATTTTTTATTGAGTATTTAGCCTTAAAATACGTCTCTCAAAATCAGTCACTCACTGAGGTTACTGGTATTGCTGTAGTGCTACCCAGATGGTAGAGCTGATTAGAAATAGCTAGGGAATTGTGAATACCCAAATCAGTTTGGCTCAGAGTGAGGTAATTATCACCTGCCCTTCCTGTTGTGCAGCACAACCACAGCCACACATCTGAGGTAATTAATCAGGATCCCTGAGTTTTCACATCACACGAAGGAAAGGAGCTTGAATTTAAATAAGAAGGCTTAGTCATGAACAGAAATGGCCTTTTTTCTGTTCCTTTATGAAGAGTATTAGCTCCTCGCTCCTGCACTAGTAGGCAAGTGACAGAAGAAAAGTTTTACTGCTTGCAGCTGAGAAAAACTGGAAAAGAACTTGGATAATTTTTCTCCAAGTCCTGGAGACATGTCTTGTTTCCTCCCCATGTCTTTTCTATTTATTTATTTATTTAAATTGTTCTTATTATTTCATTTATGCATAGATTTTTTTTTTTTTCCTGTGGAAATGCCATGAAGACTCATACGATTTTTTTTGTTGTTAAGGCTGTGCCAGCATGAAATCATTCTCACAGATTATGCAGTCCAGTCTGCCTGTGAAGCAACATGTTCAGGAGTCAGGCGGTGGCATGCAAATCAGAGAGCAGCAGCAGGGTAAGAAGTCTGTGAAGCTAGAGAGCTGAGCAGAGACACTATAACTTGTTCTTCACTCCCCAAAATGTTAGTGGCTGGAAACTAGATCAGAGACTTTCAGAGCATGAAGAAATTCCTGCCATGTAAAGCTGGAATAAAGAACCATGCTCTTTGGACAGGACTGTGATTTTTTTATGGATTGTGGGGCTGGTAAAAGTGTGAGGGCCAGGAACCTGAAGATGGCTTCACCACTGGGTCCCATTTATGTGCTCCTATTTCAAGCCGTACATAGCAGCACACCAGATCGAGAGGAAGGAGAATACGAACGCCAGAGACAGGAGGTGCCCTGCTGTTCATATGCATTCCTTCCTCTGCAGTCCTTCTCAGTAACATGGCTATAGGTAATTTCTGTCAGTGCTTGTGGGGTGGGTGCTGCTCAAGGGTGTTACTGTCTCAACACTAACCCGTCTCACTGGTGTGTAGACATTTGCATTCTGCTCCCAGCCCTCCTCCTTTTAAGTACATTTAGCGCTTTTACATGGCATTAGATTCTCTATTTTAAGAAAACAGTTCCTATTTATCTACAGGGCTGGTGTTGCAGCGCAGTAACAGTATCAGTTCCTGTCCTGGCACCTGCTAGTTTGCTATCTGGCAGGGCTAACTCACCTTCTGCCTATTTTCTCCTCATACTGCTGAAAAAGTACCTGTTTCTAGGGGTAACTAAATCCTGCCAACTGGAAACTAGAACAAGGTGTCTCTGTTAGCTTTCTTTCACTGGTTAATATTTTTGTACCCCTTATGATCATGGTCAGTGATTCCCTATGTATGAGAAAGAACCTTTCCTCCTCTCACATGTACTTGTGATACGTCCCAGAGGTTCACCAAGCGAAGATCACAGAATCAGTCAGTCAGGGTTGGAAGCGACCACAAGGATCATCTAGTTCCAACTCTCCTGCCATGGGCAGGGATACCTCACACTAGATCAGGCTGTCTACAGCCTCATCCAGCCTGGCCTTAATCAGCTCCAGGAATGAGGCCTCAACCACCTCCCTGGGCAACCCCTTCCAGGGTCTCACCACCCTCATGGGGAAGAACTTCTTCCTAAGATCCAGTCTGAACCTCCCCATTTCTATATTTGTTCCATTCCCCCTAGTCCTATCACTACCTGACTGCCCCAGAGCACTCCAAATTCCTTCCTTCTCACCCCCTGCCCTGCATGTTTGAATGGGGAGAAAAATAAGGTGTGAAAATTGCTTTGACCCACCCCTCTGGGCTTGAAGGGGGAACAGCAAAAGGCACCATTTCCACACATGTACTGACCCATGTGGAAGCCCATGCTGGGAATTGGCTGGTGGTGGGCTGAGTTCTTTGTGCCCTATATAAATGGGAAGTGGATACTTTGTCTACAAAAGTATATATACAGCAAGGGAAAAAAGTGTGAGGTTCTCACCTTGAAAGAATTCCTGACAGGACGGAGTTCCTGTTTTGGACCATCCTCACTTTTGGATGGCTCCTACCCTTTTACACAGCTCTCAGTTTTGCACTGAAGGAATTTGGGGTGTCCAGAACAGTCTTTTGAGACACTTCTGAGTTTGGTGACTTTTCCACCCTCCTTGGACTTTTGCCATTTGGATTCAAAATTGGATACTGCTTGCAGCACCAGAAGGCAGCCCAGCTGTGGACAAATCCAGCAAGGGATCATCACCAAATGCCTGTATCACCTTCATGAGTAAAGCCTGCTGTTCCCTTAATTCTCTGCTCAGTTTGATTAATAGTGGGGTAAAGCTGTGTTTGTAGCTTAGCCTTTTCCATTTTCTGACTTCCTAAATCTCTTCATTTGCCCATAATATCCTTTGAAGATTTTCCTGATCAAATTGAGCCTGTAAACAAACCTAAACTAGTTATGTATATAGCTTGGGGGAAGGATTTTCAAGGAAATAAAATAATTCTATTTTCATAATTCCTGGCTTGGCCACATTAATTCCCTGCCTTCATGACACTGACACCCTAAGGAGTTCCTCCCCAGCTTTCTTCTAGGCCTCCTTAAGATACTGAAAGGCCACAACAAAGTCATCTTGGAGCCTTCTGCCCTCCAAATTGAACAGCCTCAACGTCCTCAATCTCTCCTCATAGAAGTGCTCCATCCCTCTGTGGACCTTCTCTGGACACATCCCAGCACATCCATATCCCTCTTGTTATAGGGCACAGGTCATTTCACTTGCTGCACTGTAGAGTTGTTCGTTATCTGCTGAATTCTTAAGACACCTGCAGCAACGTTTGTTCGTGGTTTTCACCATTCATCTACCTCTTTTCCCTTCTAACTCACATCCAGAGAAAAGACATGTCTTTCTTGTCACCTTACACACAAATTAAGAAAAAAATAGTTCCCAAGTTGACATACTCCTAAAGTTTCTAATAAGAGTGTAGTTCGGCGCTTATCATATGAGAAGCAAATTCATACAGCAGGTTGAGATGTTTACCAGACTGGTGTGTCTAGAAAACAATTACATGTGGTCTCTAAGATTAAAGTTCAGGAGGGACAAGGTGGTGTGTGACTACCTGAGAAAGGGCTGGCAAATAGTGCAGGATCTCTCACCTACAGAGGAAAATGTGCAATCGCTCAACTTCCAGACACAGCAACATTCAATAGGTTCAGTTTGTCTCTTAGCACAAGATTGAAACCACAAAATAAAATAAATAAATAATTTTAAATAAAATCTCTACAGTGGTCTGTTTAGAGAGATTTGCTTCCAAAGCCACTATTCACCTTTCAGAAGAACTGCATTGCAGGAGCTGGGCTATAGCTAACCAAAGCAATCTGGCTTAAAGTCAGTTTGAGTTTTAAATCCTTTGAGCTACTCTTCTCCCTTTTACCTAGACCTGTCTACCCCTGATTTCACAAGCACAAAAAAGTAAGCAGCAGATAAGGGAGACCTTATTGCTCACTACAACTACCTGAAAGGGGGTTGTAGTGAGGTGGGTGCTGGTCTCTTGTCCCTAGTAAAAAGTGATAGGATAAATGGCTTCAAGATGCAGCAGAGGAGGTTTAGATTGGATATTAGAAGAAAAATCATCACTGAAAGGCTTATTGAGTGCTGGACTAAGCTTCCCAGGGAGGTGGTTGAATCTCTATCCCTGAAGGTATTTAAAGAGGCATGGTGGTAAGCCAGGTTTAGCACCAGGCTTGGTAGAACTATAACATGGTTCAGCTCAATGATCTTAAAGGTCTTTTCCAACCAAAACTATTCTATGTTTCTATGATTCTATAATCTCACTTCTTTCTGTCAGCCTGCTAAGATTATCAGCAGTCACACCACTGTGTCTTTTTGCTTTGCATCTAGTAGCTAGGAGAGAAAAAGCAGGTTCCTCTTTTTTTTTATTAATTTCACTGAAAATTTTCTCTCTGTTCTCTGATAAATTAGCAAGGAGTTTTAGTTGGTGAGTCTTTTACTCTTCTCTGCTCTTAAATCCCAGGGCTTACTGAACAGTGACAATTTAAATGAGTGAGATTTCTGAAAACTGATGAGTGCAATTTTAAATGTCTCATTGAAACACTTAACCAAATACTCTTTAAAGCTGCCTGCAGGACAGCAGTGTTCTTTGTGAATTCACTGGCTTTTTTTCCATTATGAGGAATTTGATCAACTCAATGAAACTCATAATGCTAATGAGCTGTCAGTCTCTCTATTGTTTGTCATGGACTATCTCCAGTGGCTACTACCAATAGCCCTTTATATATATCTGCTGTTGTCTGATACTTAAGGGACAAAATGTAGATCCACCTGTCAAATATTTCAGTGGAATGCAGAATTAGTTGCTTATTTTGGCCTACTTCTATAATTAGTAGCAAAGCACCAATTGCCCCCTATCTGGAATATGATTTTCTGCCCCTATGTGTTTACCTGTATTGACTACTGAATATATTAAAAATGCTTTATGCAAAAATATTCAGTGTCTATACAGACAGACTGGGCAATAAAATGAAAGGGTTTTTTTCTTCTTGTTGACTAGTGGAAAAGTATTATTCTGTGAGACTGGAGGAGTTTTCATCTGCCTCTGCCAGGGTCTTCCTCTATAACCTGAACAAATCCTCCAGGATGAAACTCGGGTCACCTTTTTTTTTTTGTTTTGTTTTTTTTGTTTGTTGTTTGTTTGTTTGTTTGTTTACCAAAGCAGGTGATTAGGTGCTTCCTACAACTCCCAGATTCAGGGCCATGCCAAGTATTTCATCCCACCATCTCTGCCCCGCTGGGTCACTGTCCAGGAACCTCCACATTCTCACAGCAGCTCCCCAGGGATGGAGAAGGAGCATTATTTGCACTGCCTGTCCCCAATGCCTAATGAGGATGGTTGCCTAGCCCTGGTGGCATCAGAACTTAGGAGCTGGATTTATCTTACCAGATCCAGGTGTATCTGCTGTGTAAAAACCTACATCTGCAGAAGCCACTGTGTTATATTGTCAATGTAGAGAACAGGGCATTTTTACCCCTTCTTTACCTGACTTATACTCTTTCTTTAGGCTGACAAGGATGGAACTCTGGAAGGACCTATTTCTGGTCATTGGCTAAACCTCAGAGGCCTATATTTGTTCCTGTGAACACCATTCTCTGATCCTCTATTCAGCTGTACACTAAGCGAAAAGCATGAGCTGGCTTACGCTCTCACAAGTTTCAACAGGGTGCCTCAAGGCTTGTAGCAAATGAGACTTTCTGCTCTGAATCTCTGTTCACATTTCATTCTTTTTTAACTAGGATAGGCTCAGTCTGCGCCCATGCCTTGTTTGCACTCAGGTGTAATCAAAGATTTTTCACATTCTGAGACTGGAGGTAGAAAGTAGTGATGACAAAAATAAGACAAATGAAACATCTCAGGGGCAACCAAGGATGAGACCAAGAAAATGGTAAAGAATGCGGAGGAGTGACAGACAGGATAGTTGGAAAACATTTCCCTGAATTCAGAAGCTGATTGACTTTTGCCTAGCTGGGACTGTATGGAAGTAGGAAGGGATTATTTTTTTCCATGAAATTGCTCAAGAAATAGAATCACAGAATCATAGAACGGTTTAGGTTAGAAGGGACTTCAAAGATCATCCAGTTCCAACTCCCTGCCACAGGCAGGGACACCTCCCACCGGAACAGGTTGCTCAAGGCCTCATCCAACCTGGCCTTGAACACCTCCAGGGAGGGAGCATCCACAACCTCCTTGGGCAATCCGTTCCAGTTTCTCACCACACTCACTGTGAGGAACTTCCTCCTAACATCCCGTTTAAATCTCTCCTCTGCCAGCTTAAACCCATTCCCCCTCATCTTGTCATAACAAGACCTTGTGAATAGTCCCTCCCCAGCCTTCCTGTAGGCCCCTTTGAGATACTGGAAGGCTATATTAGGGTTTCCTTGAAGCTTTCTCTTTTCCAGGCTGAAGAGCCATAACTATCTCAGCCTGTCCTCATAGCAGAAGTGCTCCAGCCCTCTGATCATCTTTGTGGCCCTCCTCTGGACTCGCTCCAACAGTTCCGTGTCCTTCTTGTGCTGGGGGCTACAGAACTGTACACAGTACTCCAGGTGGGGTCTGATGAGAGGAAAGAGGCAGAATCACCTTCCTTGCCCTGCTGGCCACGCTGCTCTTGATGCAGCCCAGCACACGGTTGCTCTCTGGGCTGCACGTGCACACTGCTGGCTCATGTTGAGCTTTTCATTAACCTGACCCCCAGGTCGTTTTACTCTTGGCTGCTCTCCAGCCACTCACCACTCAGCCTGAATTTGTGCTTGGGATTGCAGCGACCCAGGTGCAGAACCTTACACTTGGCCTTGTTGAATTTCATGAGGTTGGCCTGAGCCCACCTCTCCAGATTGTCCAGGTCCCTCTTTTTGGTATCCCTGCCCTCTAGCAAGTCAACTGTGCCACACAGCTTGGTGTCATCTGCAAACTTGCTGAGGGTGCACTCGATTCCTCTGTCCATGTCACTGACAAAGATGTTAAACAGCACTGGTCCCAGCACTGACCCCTGAGGGATGCCACTTGTCACTGGTCCCCAGGTGGACATTGTGCCCTTGATCACCACTCTCTGTGTGTGACCATCCAGCCAATTCCTTATCCAGTAGTGCTCCACCCATCAGGTCCGTATTTTTCCAGCTTGGTGACCAGGATGTCATGTGGGACAGGGCCAAACACCTTACTCAGGTCCAGGTAGATGATATCATTTGCCCTTCCCTTGTCCACTGTTACTGTGACTTCATCACAAAAAGCCACCAAATTTATCAAGCAAGATTTGCCCTTGCTGAAGCCATGCTGGTTACCGCCAATCACCTCTGCTTTGTTTTCCATTTCCCTTAGCAGAGCCTTCAGGAGGATCTGCTCCATGATCTTGCCAGGCCCAGAGGTGAGGCTGACTGGTCTGGTGTTCCCAGGGTCATCCTTTTTTCCCTTCTTGAAGATGGGTGTTATATTTGCCCTTTTCCAGTCAGCAGGAACTTCACCAGTCTGCCATGACCTTTCAAATACAAGGGACAATGGTTTGGCAACTTCATCTGCCAGTTCCCTCAGGACCTGTGGGTGGATCTCATCAGGCCCCATGGACTTGTGCAAGTTCAGATTCCTTCTGTACAAATATTCTTGCTATTATTCAGGGTAATTTCTCCGTCTCCCTTTGCCTAATTTGTTTTATTTTGTTTTGTTTTAGCCAAAAGCAGTCTATATTTCCTGGAGGATCACTCAGTTCCATTCACTGTCCTAGGAGGAATTGCTATCATAATCACAAATGAAAAGGACACCTTTGGCATTAGCATGTCACAGTGGGACTTAAGACAGTTACTTTAGATCAAGACAGGCTGAAAGAATCGGAGCTGTTTTTCCTAGAGAAGAGAAAGCTCTGAGGAGACCTTGTAGCTACATTTCAATATCTGAAGAAGACTTACAGGAAGGCTGAGGAAGAACTGATTAGAACAGCTTGTAGTGATAGGACAAGGGACAATGGTTTTAACCTGGAGTGTGGTAGATTTAGGTTGGACTCAAGGAAGAAGTCCTTTACAATGAAAATGATAAAATACTGGAACATGTAGCCCTGCGATTGAGGTTCCAACCCTGGACAGTCTAGTTGGAGGTGTCCCTGCTCACTGCAGTGGGGTTGGGCAAAATGACATTTGGGGGTCCCTTTCAACCTGATTTAATGTATGAATCTATGAATTTCTGCTTTGTCATCAGCAAGCCACCTCTCTTTTGTATTGCTTTCCTTTTCTTACCCACTTAATTTACAAGTGTTGTCAGGCAGAGTTTGTTTTACTTTCTTTGTTTGGGCAGACATCATGGTGGCCTGATGGTGCTGGACAAAGAAGATACTTAAATGTTCGCGGGCGTTAAGGTGAAACATGAGCTTTCAGGAACCCTGTGTCTTGCTGGTCCTTGTTCCCCACCGACTGTGAGTGCTGTGATGATGAGCATGGTGGGATACTGAGTGGTTACCACCTTGAGATAGTGTGTGGATCTGGCATAAAATTAAGTGAGGACAAATGAGAGAAATGGACTTGAAAAGTATTCTCCACCCCACTTTGGAGCTGAAGGGAAAAAAAATCTACCATTTTCCAACTCCTAACTTGTTAAAAAGAAAACCAAATAAAACCCCAACAAAATGATGTGCAGACTCTGGCTAAATATGGTTGCTTTTGTAATGGTTCTCATCTTGCAGGTCATACTGTAACTGCTTTGCCAAGATGCTGGCAAGCATTGTACAGTAACTACATGACTGTTAGATGAGCAAATACAAGAAATTACAACACATTATTATTAACATTTTTTATTCACTTGAAATATCAGAACTATGACCCACGAGTCCAGGAGCAGAGTCTCAGGATTTTTGTTTCTGCTGCTCCTGTGCTGTCTCTGGAGACCAGCAGTCTGTAACTGAGGTATTATTCACTTCAATAATATGTAGTGTTGAAACTGACTCTGTTAGTAGCCAGCACCTGAGCAGTACAAGTCGAGCTGCATAGTCAGCAGCAGAGGGAACTCTAATAACAGCCTACAGAGCTGTTGTTAGAGCAGCAACAATAACTTCCTTTTACATCCACACTGTAGATGGGCAGGAAAACAGTATACTGATGTAATCTTCAGAAGGGTTGAGCACCCAGGTTTAAAATTAAAAATAGAAAATTTCATTTTTAAGAAACAAGTACAATTTTATGTGAGTCAGCTGATGCTTTTTTTGCTCCTGTCTTTGTGGTCTGATTTTATTTAACCCATCTGGCTCTTTTTGTAGACAAAGATAATGCTTGCACATCTCTTTCTGTAACTAAATGCTATATAAATACAAACTGATGTTTAGTTAGGTCGTGATGAATAATTCATTAGATGAACAGCATCTAGGATTTCTTTTGTGTTTTTCTTTTCCTGTTCTTGAACTGCTCACAGACAGCATCTTTTCTTCCTCCTCCCTCCCCCCTCCCTCCGCCTCCTTCCCCTGGTTTTGTTTCCTGGTGAGTAATATCTGTAGATAATCCTTAATCTGCATCTTTGCTAGGAATATGCAAAATTTCAACTAAATGCTGCTTTTAGCTTGACAGATGTCATACATTGCAATGCCATGCTTTTCTGACATGTGTGCACTGTTCTTTCTTTACTCCAGTGATCTTGTCTCTGAAGTTGCTTGTGAGCAAAAGGGGAAGAAAATGAGGTGAATTCCCTTAGTTATTCTTACTATTTCCATTATTGTGCACTTTAGGACTGCAGCATAATCCATGAAGATAGCAGGAGGCAAGTCCTACCAAAACACATTGCGTGGCGTAACTAAGTTATTTAACCTGGTACCACAATTTTTAATCCCTGTTTTAAAGTGAGGGCCACAAAGTGTGCTCACACTGAACTTGTTGGCCCTGTGTGAAGGCATTAGCAGTTCCATAAGTCTGGAGCTTTTGGAAGCTTTTGTGCTCCAGGTGCCAGAGTAGAGAGTCCACTTTAAATTATGGAAAGGACCAAGGCAGCACAGAGGAGCAGGTATTTCTATATAGTTTGTGGGGAGGAAAACAGAGCAGCTGGCTGAGGATCTGTCTGCTGGCCAAGGTTAACTCAGCGTCGAGGAGCACAAAGTCCATGGACAAAACAGAAGACAACTACTAGCCTCAGCAAGGAGCTTCTTAAGACAGCCAATAGAGAAACACAGCTAACAAGGATGGATCTTTATTTTACTCTCCTCTGTGGATTTTATAACCTGTCAGGATGTTTATGGAGAAATGTCCTGTCTGCACATCATACTAGTTCTGCCAGTTTATCACAACCAGAAATGCAAAAAACTGTCTTTGGAAAAAGGACTTCAACACAGGATTGTTCCTTCCCATGGAAATCATGAGTTGGAAAGACAGCCTCCTTAATATTTCCTTTTTTGGCCCAGTAGATCTTTTATTTATTCATGCCAGAAAGAGTAGCAGCCTGTAGAGAGCTGAGATGCTCCCTTGGCCTGTGTTTTGAGCATTGCCCTAGAGCTACAGAGAGGTGCCTCTGACGTAGTTCACAGAGATTCCTGTTTCTGGGTCAGTGTTCACCACAGAGCTTTATTGTTGTTGTCTGGAAGTAAATTGCTTTTCCTTTTCCAAATGCAGTTCTGGTAAATGTTTTCACACTACATCTTTGGACTCAACTGCTTTGGCCAGGTATACAGAAGACAGCCAGGGCTTTGGACCTTGGTGGGACATCAGTGTAAGCCCTGTCAAGACTCTGTCACTTGTGACCATGGACAGAAGTAGGATTTGGAGTGAGAAATGGATTTAAGCATTGAAAACTAAGGAACCACTTAAGATGAGGCACTGGATGAGCAGTGGTTTTGAGCATCATGGAATCTTCCTGTATCCCACTTAGTGCTTGGTTTTCTTATAGACCTGAACAGAATTAATTTATTTGAGGTTGCATAAGGAACAAGAAACTGGCTTTAAATACCCTGACCTGCAGCCCAATTGCTTACACATAAGGCTGCTCCTAAAGTATCTGTAGAACAGTTTTAATGCTGTTGCTGCTGTTCCTTGCCTAAGAAGGAGGAGCAAGGAGACAGACCAAACTGAAGCCAGTGGTCAGGGCAGGCACAGAGAGAGGAGCTACAATTTTTACCGGGGAAATGAAGAGGTGAAGAGAAGGTATGTAGCTGAGATCAATTCTCTCTTGAAGGCTGGAATGTTCAAAAGGTAAATGTGCCCCAGAGTTAAAAACAAGAACCATGCCATGTAGCAAAAGTGCTCCGGGCACCATGATGCAGGGGAAAGACAAAGAGGCCAGAGAGGACTGAGGACCCTACCCAAAATACTAAGAAGTCCAGGATCAACAGACACATATTCAGCAGCAGAGGCTGTCAGGAAACATCTGCACATTCAAGTACTCATCTGCAGAGATATTTTAAAATAATGGTCATCATGGGTGGGGTAGGAGCATGAGTGAGATGTAGGAGTATGTAAAAATATCTATACAAAAGAAGAATGAGTTTTCTCTTAATAAATTCTTTCAGAATAATAAATTTTTTCTGAGCTTTGCTTATGAAACTCCTCATTAGGATCAATTAAGATTGTGCTGAGGGGAGGTAGGTGGCTGTCAGAAGGAAGAAAACACCCCTGCTTTTGTTGCTGTTTGTGGCAACATAAGAAGTGGCTTCTCAGAAGCCTGAGAGAGCTTCTGCTGGCACATTGCAGTTTGTAAACAAGGAAGATTTCACTTCCTATCACTGATGGAGTAACTATATCTGCATAGTTCAAATGAAGATGTTCTGAGATGTCCCTTTGCAGACAGAGCAGGAATGCAAGCCTCTGCTGTTTGATCTCTTCTCTTACATTTACATTTGGTATTAATGAAAAGGAGCAGTGAGTAGGCTCTTCCCATGCACGCCTGTCTTGGCATTTCAACCCTACTCTGTGTAGGAATACGAAGATGTGACCTGCCCTTAGCATCTGTGCAGTTATTTTCAGTTCAAAGTAAGCTACAATTAGTCCCATAGCATTTGTGAGCCCCCCATGGCATGTTATTTGCAAGTGCAGAACATCAGGAATTCCAGTGAAATTGTGAATAGGGAAGTCTTGTAAAAGAAATGTCTTTAAACAGGATCCATGTGCTGTCTGCACCTTGTCTTCCAAAACATAGACCCTCTGCTATGCCAAGATCCAGAGTCTTTTGAGAACATAATATAGAATAAAATACAGTGAACCATATTTCTGTGCATCAGAAGCATCAACAAAGTTCAGATACACCCACTGCCAGTACAAACTTATGTTGGTTTTGGCTTCCATTTGAGGGAATCTCAACCCATGCAACAGTTACTTGAAGCATTCAATGTGTATTGGTATTGAAAACTGCTCAAGAGGAAAGCTACTCTTAAACTTCAAGTCTTGCAAAAGCTGTTTCCACCCAACTTTCTAGGAGGATTCACAACCAATTCCTTTCCTTGCCATCTGGTACCTGAGAGCCTTACAGTAGCAGCTTCATTATTCTTGTATCAGTAGAGGCAAATATTATTTGTGGAGTGAATCACTGTGGTTCATATGCTGATTACTATCTTATCACAGGCTGCAGTCAAAGCCATTTTAATGAAGCCCAGATGGCTGAGTTACTAAACCCAGAGGCAGCCAAGTGTAAAGGAGCTGGAGTCAGAGGAAGAGATACGGCTCTAAGCAGAAGCATGGCCGTGGATGCTGCTCTGGAAGAACAGACTAATGCCTGCAAAATCTGGGAAGGGCAAAGAGTAATTTAAAGACCACGGTATGCTACTTAGGTCTGAGTATTAAATTGGATTTAGTGGGTCACCAGAGCTTTTTCCACAGATTGGCTCCCTTGATTGCTGCAGTAATATGAGTGTAAAAGGTTAAAACTTGATTTTGCCACAAAGGCAAATATTCCTATTACAGCAAGTCACCACACCACAAGAGCTTATGACATAGAGGTAAAATTGCCTACTACTACTCTGGATAAAACAAACTGTCTCCCAGGTGAGGTCTTACAGCTAAGCTGAGATCCTCCTCTGGTTATTACACAAGGATGAATTTTATTTTGGAAGTATTAAATTCAGAAAAGCAAGAAGAAAATTGTTGTACTCCATTACAGTGCAGTTTCCTGCTATCCATGTGGCTGCATAGAGGAGATCAAGAACATTCCCAGATTTAGTGAGGTCTTGCAACACCAGAATAACTGTTGTTTGTGGACAGAGCAGGTCACTGGTCTTGGATAGCCATATGTGTCACAAACAGTGTGCTTTCCCCACAAAGATGGAAAGCTTAATGATTCTATTCCATAAAAGAACCAAGATTTTGAGCTGACCTGATAAAACCTGAAGGTTCTCCTACTCTGATAGAAAATCACAGTATTCCTCTGAGATGGTAGCACTCCCTAAGAGTTTGTTCTCTATTGTGGTTTAAATCCAGCCAGCAACTAAGCACCACACAGCCCAGTTCCTCCTGAGGTCAAGCCCTGAGCAAATATTAATAATACATTATGTCTTTGTAGATCCACTTTTGCAGTGGATGTAAAAATGTTTATGCTGCATGAGTCACATGGAAGAGGAGGGAGGGTAGGAGTGAGATGGCCACATCCCACTTCATATAAGACTTTGAAAATGTAGCGGATGGAATTAAAATAGAACCTATGGATGTACAGGGGAAAAGTCCATCTTTCTTCCTTTAAGAAAAGACATAGTTCTCAGCCTGCAAATCTTCTCTCTTGCACTTCAGGTTTAAGTCCCTTTGTATGTCACAGAGAAAATTCTTTCCTTTATAATCTTCTTGCTGGCCTATAGGTAATTGAACAGCAGATCCACACAGTAAACCCTTCAAAAGGAATTATCAGGATTACATATTTCATATTCACCTCATTTCACCCTTTTCAGATGTTGAATGCAAGGCATCAATTTCTTCCTAATCCGCATAACTCAGATATGTGGACATTTCTGCCAAGACATTTCCTCCTATTCCTTCCTTGCCTAGCAACAGTTTCAGGAGACAACTAGCTGGATTCAGAAAGTTATATAAAACTTAGCTTGAGAAGCAGTCATGGCTTTTTAAAGGAGGAAAATGAGGTGTGCAAGAAAGAAGGAAGGGAGAGTGGGAAATAGGTATAAAGATCAATCCTAGAGGACTTGAATAGTGAGATCATGGCCTCATTGGTAGGTTGATATATATTACTTGTGGTATTTTCCAAAATGGGCTAAGCAAACAAACATTCATCTGTTCACGCACTGCTAACAAACCTGGAATAAAGAACAGAATGCAGTCATGTTCTACAGGTGTTAAATAGATGCAGATGCAAGGCAAAGCAGTGTAGTGGGTTGAGAAACTTCCCCTCCACTACTGAAATTTACTGGGCCAGCTCTTATGCATTGGAAGTAAGATGAAATTGTAGTTACAGCAAAGCTAAATTTACAAATCACAAAATATATTTACAATTATATATAGTGTAGAAGTAATACAGAAGTCCAAATTCTCTCCTGGACAAACAAAAAAAGCCCAGAAAGGGCTCAAAGCTACCCTCTCTCTCTCCTTCACAGACATACAATCAGCAAAGTTTACTTATTATCTCTAGTGGAAGACATCAAAGTAGAGCAAAGGAAAAGTGAAAGGAAGAAGCATCCCAGAGCAAAAAGAGAGAGAAATTGTTTACATTTTGGCTTTTTATCCCTTTTAGCAAACCAATTAATTACATAGACTTTATCACAGAATGTCAAGGGACTTCAAAAGCTCATCCAGTCCAACCGCCCCTGCCAGAGCAGGATCACCTATACCAGATCACACAGTAACTCATCCAGGCAGGTTTTGAATATCTCCAGAGAGGAAGGTTCCACAACTCCCCTGGACAACCTGTTCCAGTGTTCTGTCACCCTCACAGGGTAAAAAAAAAACAACCTCCTCATGTTTAAATGAAACTTCCTATGCCTTAATTTCCACCCATTGCCCCTTGTCTGTCATTGGGCATCACTGAGCAGAGCCTGGCTCCATCCTCCTGGCACTCACCCTTTACATATTTAGAAACATTGATGAGGTCACCTCTCAGTCTCCTCCAAGCAGCAGAGCCCCAGCACCCTCAGTCTCTCTTCATAAGAGAGATGCTCCATTCCCTTCACCATCTTCATGGACTCTCTCAAGCTGTTCTATGTCACTTTTGAACTGGGCGTCCCAGAACTGGACACAGTTGGGGGCTCCAGATGGAGCCTCATCAGAGCTGAGTAAAGGGGCAGGAGAACATCTCTTGATTTACCACACTCCTTTTAATACACCCCAGAATGGCATTGGCCCTCATGGACACAAGAACACATTGCTGGCTCATGGTCAACTTTTCATCCACTAGGACCTCCAGATTCTTTCCCCCTTTACTGCTTTTCAACAGGTCAATTCCCAACCTATACTGATCCCTGGGGTTGTTCTTTCCCAGGTGCAAGATTCTACACTTGCCCCTGTTGAATTCCACTCCATTTCTCTATGACCATCTCTCCAGCCTGTCCAGGTCTCAATGAATGGCAGCACAGCCTTCTGGTGTGTCAGCTACTACAACCAGTTTGGAAATATCAGCAAACTTGCTGACAGTACACTCTGTTCCTTCATCTGGGTCATTGATGTATATATTGAATAGAACTGGTCCCAGTACTGACCCCTGTGGGACTCCACTGGTTACAGGTTTGAAGCTAATTGAAATATTTCAGTGAGGAAAATTAGATTATAGGCTATGAAAAGAAAACAACCATGATGTCTACTTCTCTCATAGGTTTGCTAAGACATATAAAAGCAAGGACGAAAACATAGATAAGACAATATGTCTGTCAAAGTCTGTCAGTGTCTGTGTCTCTCCCTGGCTTCTAACTGGATCTGTGTAACCCAACTAATCATTCTACTTCTAATCCTCCTGGCTAATCCTTCCAATTCACTTTGCACATAAGGCACAGGTATTACCTGGTGTCCAATGAGGAAATTTGCAAGAGAATCTAC
>VWZI01023049.1:0-23585 GCA_013396835.1 Psilopogon haemacephalus
TTGAGGTCTCTTCCAACCTAGACCATTCTATGATTCTATGAAACCTTTTTTTTTTTAAGTAAATATTAACAAAACTTTGAAAGAGTTATTTCTGAGTAGGACAGAGTCCATTAGTGTTACCTACTTTATTTGCTCTGCACAAATCAAAAGTTAAGGTATGTTCTTCTTCCATCTTTATTACTTCCCCTGTGGTTGACTGAGAAAAACAAACAAACAACAAAACCCAGAAAGTCTGCATCTCTCCTTGTACTCATTTCGGCCTTATCAGTAAAAAAAAGACTATCTGTGAATCAATGACTAGGCCAAAACAGGGAGGAGAAAGGGGGCATAGAGACCCAAGGAATAATCTTGAATTTATTTCTTCCAGTGCTGCTATCTTGTGAAAGGAAGAAAAAATTTATTCTGTTCATTTTTTTTAGAGCACATTAGAATCTGATGATCTTCCTGGGTACAAAACACCAATTACTCACTGAAACTGTGAACTAAGTCTTGATTTTTATGCTACTTTGCCATTAGCTTTTGTGTTTTAATTGCTGTGATTTGGTGAACTCTTAAGAACAGTGGCACTTCCCTGTGAAGCTATAAATAGGAGTAAGTTTGAAGTACAAAGCTCTTGGAGAAGGTAGGAATAGAATTAGGGCTTCTGCTATCTGACAAAATCAGGATAGTTTTCTTTATATAGAGGAATACTGGAGATCCCACTGAGCATGCCAGAATTATGTCAGTTCTATGATAGTGATTCAAGAACATACAAGCCACAAGGAAAGTGGTATAACACACATAACTGTGAAAAGAGTGAAGTTCAAAATAAAAGCTTAAATGCCTACAGATTATTTCAATAGTTAGATTTCTGAATTTTGTTTTTTATCTCTTTCTCTACTTTGATTAATTGACCTTAGGTATTAGGTGCCCTACAACATATTTCATGTAAAAAATGAGGTCTTGGCTACTCAATAT
The DNA here is from genome assembly GCA_013396835.1 of Psilopogon haemacephalus. Lineage (NCBI taxonomy): Eukaryota > Metazoa > Chordata > Aves > Piciformes > Megalaimidae > Psilopogon > Psilopogon haemacephalus. The sequence continues at coordinate 958 of VWZI01023049.1, forward strand.
TTAAGAATCTGCAACTCTCTGGTAAGTTGAAAGAATATTGTTGTAATGGTTCCGGGTGATTACATTCTGCATGCAAATATTTTTTCTGTATTTTCTAAATGTCTGTTTTTCAAAATTATTTTGCTTTGTACTTTTTGGAAATCCTGTCCTTTAAATTAACTGTAGATACCTAAACAAACATATATATTTCAGAGAGTCACAGAATCACTGGGGTTGGAAAAGATCTCTGACATCAAGTCCAGCCTATGACCCAACATCACAACATCAGCTAAACCATGTCACCAAGTGCCACATCCAATCTTTTCTTAAAGACCTCCAAGGGTTGTGGCTCCACCATCTTCCTGGGCAGTCCATTCCAGTGCCTAGTCAGCTTTCTGTGATATCCAACCTAAACCTCCCCTGGTGCAGACTATGCCCTCTTGTCCTGTCACTAGCTGCCTGGGAGAAGAGCCCAACCACCACCTGACTACAACTTCCTTCGAAATAGTAGATAAGGTCCCCTGTAAGTCTTCTCTTCTCCAGGCTGAACAAACCCAGCTCCCTCCACCTTTCCTCACATGACTTTCCCTCCAGCCTCCTCACCAGTCTCATCACTCTCCTCTAGATCCACTCTCCAGCACCTGAATATCCTTCTTGAAGTAAAGACCCCAGAACTGCACACAGTGCTCTAGGTGAGGCCTCACCAGTGCTGAGTACAGGGGCAGAATTACATCACTAGTCCTTCTGGCCACATTATTCCTGATACAGGCCAGGATGCCATTGGCCTTTCATGCCACCTGGACACACTGCTGGCTCATGTTTAGCTGTTGTCATCCAGGTGCCTCACTGCCATGCCACTCTCCAGCCAATCATCCCCAAGTCTGTATCATCGTATTGTGACTCAAGTGTAGGACCCCACACTTGGTCCCATTGAATCTCATACCATTGGTTTCAGCCCATTGACCCAGCCTGTCCAGGTCCCTCTGCAGCATCTTCCTATCCACCAGAAGATCGATGCTCCCTCTCAACTTGGTGCCATCTGCGAATTTGCGGATGGTAGACTTGATCCTTTCATCCAGGTCATCGATAAAGATGTTGAATTAAGACACAGTTAAAGACATATATATCAAAGCTGTGTCTAGTCTACACTGACTTGTTCAGCAAAGTCTTGAAAAATGAAGACACAGTACAGTGTAAGAAGAACTACAGTACAGTGTAAGAAGAACTGCAGTACAGATTGTCCTGGGTCTCCCTGCTGAGACAACATAAGGTTGCAGCTTCCAACACAGTCTGTATCCTTTCACCACAACTGAAAATAAGACAGAAGAGTAAGAGCTTTTATTAAGACAGAATTTATACTATTTTTTTCTTTCTTGAAACATTTATAATAAGGACAATAATACATATGGAGATATCTGAATTCAAGATGACCAAAGGATCCTGTTTCCCAGAAAATCTATCTACTTCCTGTTAAAGTCAGAGCATCTAGTAAAAAAAACAAACCAGAAACAACAAAACCCCAAACCAACTCACTTCCTTTTCTTGTACCAGTGATGGTGACCACAAATTAAACAACCACACTTCCTTCAGCAGCAGTTGAGAGGAGTTCATTTGGAAAAGTTTCCAAGATTTGCTGAGTTCTGAGGTAACATTTGAAGTTTTTAATACTATTTTTTTACATTTATGAGGAATACTTACAGCGTTACTTACTGGAGAGTGTCTTTCAGCAAGGAAACTTCAGAAATTTTGAAATTTCCCAGTACTCTGTTAAAGTAACTTGTAATATTTTGCTTTTCTCAGTCACACAGAGTTTGGGATCCAAATGTAACAAACCTACATTACTCAGTGAGAAAAATAAAATATAGTCACTCCATCCAGGAAATAATAATTTCTCCCCATCAGGGTTAGTATTTTGTGCATTGATTTATTTTCTGTGATAAGCAATTTATATTATGATTAGCTGACCACATAGGCTTAATGTAGGTTTAAATTTCACTGGGGTATTTTATTAGCTTCAGTTAAATCTTGTGCTTGTGCCAATTGTCTTTCCTGTGTAGCACACTTCACAGTCTCAGGGTTTTGATATCCTCATGGTGGTGCATTTGTGTTAAAGCAGAAAAAAACTTGTGGCTTCAGTTGTTGACTGCTGTGGTGAGCTTCCGTACTCAGTCAGCTGGTATTTATCAGTTCTGATGACTGATTTTTATTTCATTTGAACCAGGTTCAACTTCACTAGTTACACACCTATTAATGTTATAATACACTTATAGTAAAATAGTGGCACCACTGAATCTGGAGGCAAAATTGCAAGTGAAACAAATAGTTGAAAGCACTGAAAAATAAATAAATAAATAAACAAATAAATAAATAACTAACTCTCATTAAATGGAAACATTTAGATTTTATTTCTAACCTGAATGTGTTCCAGGGAAATCCCACATTGCTGACTAGCTAACCAAATGTCTGGAAATGCTGGGGTCACCAGCTTGTTTTCCAAGTGATGTTTCAGAGCTCTGTAGAAGGAAGACTTGAGGTTCCCACAGCTCTGTGGCAGTGACAGTGGGAGTCCAGGAACAAATAGGTTGCTGTGGATCCAAGAAAAAGCCAAAGAATGACTCCAGAATTTGATATCTCACAAATGCTGTTACTGATACAAAAGGAACCTCACCAGCTTCAGAATACAAAGCTTTGTGGGCACTCTTCCTATCATTTACCTAATGTTTGCACTTCAGACAGCAAGTCAGCATTTTTCAACATAATCTTGTTTCACTGAACTGTAAGGCCAGTTCTTATGATAGCAAGCACCTCAGGCAAATGTCCGTAATGGTCTTCTTACAACAGTCAAAGCAGAGTATGTTAAATCCTGCTATATTCAATAGTTTAATGAAAGGCACTTACTGATACGTTAGTCTTCCAATTTTAAAACAATTTCTCAAGAATATATATATATATATATATCCTAATTTGAGATACTTGGATTCTAATGATATATGCATCTGAAATTTGTTGTAGAGTACATTACAGGGGTTCGAATGCAGGAGTCTAGTTTTGAGTCTCCCACAGATGTGAAGATGCCAAACAGGAAGGAATCTGAGTTTCCATGTGGCTAGATTGCTCTCAGATAATTGTAGCCTAAGCTCACTGATAAGAACATAACATTGCAGTAACACTATCTAAAAACAATCGGTATAAAGTCTTTCTTACTCCATTTTGTACAGAGCCATCACTGTTCAGTAACAAGGCCCTCTTGAAAATCCTAAATACAATTGCAATATAACTAATAACGATGCTTCCCACAGAGCATCAAACATCTCATATTCTCAGTAGGTTAACTATCTTTAATACAGTTCAAAATATTTGCTTATAATGCTTCCTGTCAATTAATATCCATATCCAAAGCAGCGTTTACTTTCATAACTTTTTAAGAATTTCCACTGCAATAGAACAAAAATGTACATAGTACAATTTCCAACAAAGAGCAATGGCACATTATAAATATCCTATAATTTATTATTTAGTCAACATATCATTAAAGATGAAGCTAAACTGAACTTGCATTTCCCTCTCCCCTCCCCTCCCCTCTCCTTCTCCCTCTCCCTCTCCCTCTCCTCGTCTCCCCTCTAGTCCCTTTGCATTTCCTCTCCTCACCTCTCCCCCTGATAGTGAAAGAAGCCAAGAAAATTAATGGATTTGAACACTCAGCTTGGAAAGGATTTTAGAATTTATTTCAGCATCACAAATATTTCTGAACACTGAAGTATACTAAGCAGCTGTTGTATTGATTTGAAGAGACAGACCACATATTTTTAAAAGGTAAGAAAAAAATATATAGCATCATGCAATACATATGCCAATGAAGCACTGATGATATTTGTATTCCTTTCTGCTTTTGCTTCCCACTGTATCCAGGCTAAAGGTATACTCTATACATAAGTAAAATATAATTTTCATTCCTGTTTTCATTTGCTTTGAAAATAAATAGGGTAGAGAATTTATGTGCCCTCAAAAGAAACAGAGAATATTTCTCTCGGAATCCAGTCTGGGAGTAGTTAAAATATCTGGACAATTTAACACGTTAGACAATCAAAGCGAAAGAAAGAAAAGATTATTATAACCAAGCTATTGTTTATTAAGACACTTTTTTTTTTCCCCTCACTTTTTGTAGTTAACTGGGACTTTCAAAGAGAAGTACTTGATGTTTCCTGAGTTCCTCACAGTCCTGTGCCAGTTCACTTCCCACTATCACTGCAAAAGAATGGACTAGGCTTTGGTGAGCATCTAGAAGGAATCATACTGAACTCAGTGTTTCCCAAAGAAATTTGGAAATCTATGGGCATCAGCAAAAAGCATCTGGCTTTGATAATTCAAGTCAAGGCTGACTTGTATTATCAAAACATAACAATAATTGAATGGAGAAAACCAAAGTTGGTAGAAAAGAGCATGTCCATCTATATATATTCTTCTCAAAGAAGACATACACAGAGACAGGAAGAAGTGGGTAAAAATCTCTTCCTCCAAAAAGCAATACTGATTTCGAAGTCACTTTCAAATAAATGATACTTCTCTTTTGCCCTTCTTTTAAGTTCAAATGCAGCTGTGATTTCTCATGACTTTCATTCTGTAATTTTATTTAAAATCCCATATTTGAAGAAGAAATGATCTGTGCAAAATGTCTACATTGTCACCACAGTGACAATTCTTTGAAGCGCTTTCCTGGTATTCCTCTCAGGGGACCAGCAGATGTATTTGGCTGTAATTTTCAACTATAATATACATGAAAAACTGTCCGTGAGGTGTTTTAAAGGAAACCCAGAGTACTTCAGAGCAATCCAGAGTAAATACATTATGGTTTATGCCCTTTATGGTTCATGCCTGCAGAAATTATTTCCATCATTCATTCAATCAGCATCTGAAAAAAGACTGAAACTGTTTCACCTTTACTTCTTTAAATCTCAGTTTTTGCTGCATAAACTTGTGATGAGACTTTTCTAGAAAACTGGTGTACCAAATATAATGACTGCTATTACACATGAAAATATGTCCTTATGCATTGTTAACTGAAATGGACCTTAAGAATGGCAAGAAATAGGTTTTTCAAATTTTCCTTACTTGTTGCAGATGGGAACAAATTATTTGCCAAAAAAACCCCAAAATTGTTCACAACGCAAATATGCAAATTATCTGTTTAGAAATATTTTAAAATAAATAGGAAATGTATTTCACTTAAAAATGGAACCATTCATTGTGCTTAAGAGGTTTCTAGAACTTCATACATTGTTATGATTTTGACTGAAACTTCTAGCTTGTTTGAAATTTGTTTGTTTAATATGTCATTTTTTTGTATTATACAATGCATATTATAGAACTGATCCCTAAGCTTCCCTCAAGTTTATAATTCTAGTTACTGTTTTTAACAGATGATAATCACTGAGTCTCAGCAAAAACCTTCCAATAAAGAGTCTGAATAAGCTTGTCTGGAGCAAAAGGAGAGATCTTAAAACACAATAGGAAAAAACAAACCCAAAACAAAACCAACCCAACAAACAAACCAAAACAACAATAACACCAAAAGCAAACAAAAATGCTAATATACTAGAAAGACTAAAAAGTTGAAGTTTGGTGTCTTTATGAGACCTGTTACATAGCAAACAAAGTTATTGAAAGGGGAAGGAGTGACTTTACAATTGAACTGCTACATATTTTTTTGCACCTTTGGTAACTGCGTAACTTGTGACAGTACCACTAATGTTTGTTTACTATCCAGAGTGCAACACTGAAAAATTTCTTAAACATCACTCATCTCATTTATAGAGTCAATTATTTTCCAAATTTCATTACACAAATGTGGATATTTATTTTTTGTTACAAGAGTGCATGAAATTCACCAAGCCCAACTGGCTAGACTATTTCAAGGATGCTAAGTCTCCATCTCACTAAACTCTACTTTCATGTGGAAAAAAGCTTTTGAGTACTTGTGACTCGACTATTTATAGAATGTTGTTTTCTAGTCAGCCTGGAAGTTGCAACAGAAACATTCTCAAAACTGTGACTCATTGAGGCTTGTTGAGTCACAGGTAACAAACAGGATACTGCCAGTATTGTACGTTTAAAGCACCATTTTAATAGCACAGTCTTCACCCTTCCTATGAAAAGAGATTGACATATGTTCAGCAAAGAAGGCAATGATCCCAATGAGGTCAGGGGTTTTTGTCTGCTATGCTGGTAATGATTTGAAAATTTCCATGTCTGAGTATGAGACGGCTTTGGAAGACAGGGCCATAGGCTGCAGTCATATTTATTACTGCTTTAAGAGTTCTGTGTGGTTTGTAGATTATTTTGACATTCTTAATTGTGCTCTCAGAAAAAATGCTTCCTATGAAAATTTGTCAGATCTATTACTTTAAGAAAGCTTAACTGGCTACTTGCACAGATAATGAACAGAAGAAGTATTGTAACTCTTTGAACCAGAGGTGGAATATTAACAGTGCTAACAAACTGGGTATTCATATTTAAAACTTATGTTAAACTAAATAGCCAGAACTTTATAACTCCAGAATTTAATTAGTTTTTGTAGGTTGTAGGAATTATTAATAAATGGGGAAACATTGATGCAAAGTTTTGAGTAGATTAAAACCAAAGGGGAAAATTTCTTACCTCCAGTGGCAGAATGATTATAACTCAGCTGTTTATTACACTTTTTATGCTCTGTGTAGGTACTGTACTAGCAATAGTTTTTCTCACTTTTCCACACTGCCTGAGCCAAGACATCTTGGTAAACTTTGAGATACAAAGTGATGTTTTGATGTCTGTTTTAAAAAGTTTTATGTACTAAATCCCTTTAAAAATTTTTATTTTATTTTTATTTATATATTTTTTTTACCTTTTGGGAGTTTTTTAAAGATGCATACAATGAGAAATGCTTTACTTTTCAGAGAAATAGTTTCAAGATTTCTTTGAAAAATAAAGCCAATGCTGTAATAAAATCTTTTAGTGTATTTTGTATTTTATACTTTAAAATGCAACATTCCTTAGAAACTTTGCACATCAGACTAACCTGTGGTTGTCACTATTATCTATTTGTGGAACCTGCTATAAGTAATGTAATATAAGGAGTGTTTAGAAAAGCTTTAAAGCATGTGTCCAGATACTTTGTCCTACATCCTCCTTCTCAAAGGAGGCACTGGATATGGCCCAATGATGTAAGCACAAAAGCTCAATTAAGAACACCCTTCAGAAAAGGTCTTATTTATAATGATTTATTTTCTATAATATTCGTTTAGACATAAAATCACAGAATCACCGAATTAAACAGATGGGAAAAGACCTTTGAGATCATCAAGTCCAATCTATTACCTAACACTGTCTAATCAACTTAACCATGGCACTGTCACATCCTGACTGTTTCTAAGCACCTCCAGGAACAGTGACTCCACCACTTCCCTGGGCTGCCCATTCCAATGCCAATCACTCTTTCTGTAAAGATATTCTTCCTAACATCCAGCCTGGACTTCCCCGGTGCAGCTTGAGACTATGTCCTCTTGTTCTATCACTGGTTGCCTGGGAGAAGAGACCAACCCCACCTGGACACAACCTCTCTTCAAGTAGTTGTTCCACAAAGAAAAAAAAACAACAAAGAAGAAAGAAGAAACAACCAAACAAGCGAAAAACCAAAACAGTAACATGCTCACAGCTTTCCCTTCCTTTGTGATGATTTCATTTCAGTTAATGCTGTTTGAAAGCCCAGGAAATGTGCAATATCTGTCTGTACCTTAGCCTTTTTCACAACACTCCATCTCTTACACAGGTAAAGTAGTCATTTCAGAGCTGGATAGGAGGATAGTGGTAACTTAATCTGTATAAATGAGAGTTGTCATGCGTCTATTAAAAGGCTCATTATTTCTCAAACTCTGCTTCAGAGATGAGATGACTGGATACATAAACCTAAACACGAGTCTTGGCTGGATTAGTGTTCAGCTAACACCTGTAAAAACAGCAGATTTACCTCCGCAGTATCATGCTGTATATTCACATTCTGAAATAACTGCATACGTTTAAATTCTGTGAATGTCTTCACAGCAAAAGCATTTTCCTTCCTTTGTACATTCTGAATTATGGCTTCTTAATAATACTTTGTTAAGATTTATCAATATTTCTGTAAGGTGTTAAGAAACAATCTTTTTTTAATTTCCACCCTTTTTAACTTAAAAGACAGCAAAATTATGGAAGCTTATGACAGATGTATCATGCTTCACCTTCCTCAAAGACAAACTCTTACCAAATCTACATCAAGCTTCCTATACTTTGCCACATATAAGTATATGCCACATATATTTTTGTTTTTAAGGCATTTGCCACATTTTCTCCTAAAAATAGCTCTTCATCTTCATCATTTTGAAATCTTATGTGGCATATCTTTTAACTTAAATAGAATCACAGAATATTAGGGGTTAGAAGACACCTCCAGAGGTTATTGAGTCCAAGCCGCCTGCCAAAAGCAGGATCACCTAGGGCACACAGTACAGGAAAGCATACAGGCAGGTTTTATAAAGTCTCCAGAGAAGAAGACTCCACAACCTTTCTGGGCAGCCTGTTTCAGTGCTCCATCACCCTTTCAGACAGAGAAGTGTCTGCCCCTCTTGGGGTGGAACTTCCTGTTTTCTAGCTTGTAACTCTTGTTCCCTGTCCTATCACAAGGCACAGCTGAAAAGAGACCATCACCTTCATCTGGACACCCATTCCTCAGCTATTCACAGACATTAATAAGATCCTCTCCCAACCTTCTCTTCTCAAGACTAAACAGCCCCAGTTCTCTGTCTTTCTTCAGAGGAAACATGTTCAAGTCATGTTCAATCATCCTCATAGCTATCTACTGAACTCTGTCAAGTAGATCTCTGTCTCTCTTGTACTGGGGATCCCAAAATTGGACACAGAATTCTAGTATGATGGTCCTTAATCTGTACTGCTGCCTGCTGTTATTCCTCCCCAGATGCAGGGCTCTGTACTCTGTACTCTGTACTCTGAACTTCATGAGGTTTGCTTTCACCCAGTTCTCCAGCCTGCTCAGATCTCCTTGAATGACAGCACAGCCCACCAGTGCGTCAGTCATGCCCATCCCCCCACCCCCAGTTTGCTGTCATCAGAGAACTTCCTTTGGGTACTCAATACCTTCATTTTGAAGTCATTGATGAAGCTGTTGAATAACATTTCAATTGTAGCTGCTAGAAGGGACAAGCAACCAAAATGTCCCCAGACTTATGTAACCAGATGTCAAAATCCAAATCAGCTGCACTCTTAAGTTGAATGAGAGTCATGATGTCAGTCTAGTAGTTCTTCCACCAGGGCATATGAAGCCTTTTCTTTGGAGAGGAAAGCTGTCTTCTCTGTATTGTAATGTGGAGGGGGGCAGCTACATAGTAGTCACTTGAGATAACAACCCATACTGCTCTTCAGTGTGAAAACTGGTTTATTCTACAAAATTGTCATATTTTAAGGGGTCACAGATTCCCCTAAGAAAACTACAGAGAGCAAGACCCATACCAGAGGATAGATCTGGGTGTGCTGGGATGTTGTAATATTGTTATTCTATTCCATTTTCCAGTATCACAGTTTATAAGCCAGTGCCTGGTTGGTATTTCTTTCTTCCCTTCTTCTCCCTTCACATCTGTCTCTGGGAAGAGAATCATAGAATCATAGAATCATAGAAACAGTCAGGGTTGGAAGGGACCACAAGGATTATCTAGTTCCAACCCTCTTGCCATGGGCAGGGACACCCTACACTATATCAGGCTGGACAGAGCCTCATCCAGCCTGGCCTTAAACACCTCCAGGGATGGGGCCCCAACCAGCTCCCACTCCATGGTTTCACCACTTTCATGGCGAAGAACTTCCTCCTCATGTCCAATCTGAATCTCCCCACCTCCACCTTTGCTCCATTCCCCCTAGTCCTGTCACTACCTGTTATCCTAAAAAGTCCCTCTCCAGCTTTTTTGTAGGCCCCCTTCAGATACTCCAAGGCCACAATAAGGTCACCACAGAGCCTCCTCCTCTCCAGACTGAACATCTCCAACTCTTTCAGTCTGTCCTCATAGGAGAGGTGCTCCAGCCCTCTCTGACCCTTCTCTGGACATGCTCCAACATGTCCACATCCCTCTTGTCATAGGAGCTCCAGAACTGGATGCAGTACTCCAGGTGGGGTGTAACCAGAGCAGAGTAGAGGGGGACAATCACTTCACTTGACCTGCTGGCCACACTTCTCCTGATGCAGCCCAGGATCTCGTTGGCTTTCTGGGCTGCAAGTGCACACTGCTGGCTCATGTTGAGCTTCTTATTCACCAGCAACCCCAAGTCCCTCTCTTCAGGGCTGCTCTGCAGCCAGTCACTGCTCAACCTGTATTTGTGCTTAGGATTGCCTTGACCCAGATTCAGGACCTTGCACTTTATCTTGTTGAGGAGTGCACATCCCTACTCATATCGTGGATTGTGTGGGATATGGCTTCTAGCTGGCAGGGAATTTTGAGCTTTTTCATGCAGCCTGATGAGGCCTTGTAGGCCTAAGCTGAGGAGGGCAGTTCTGGCCTACTCTTAAGCCTGCTGAGAGTGGAACGTGTGAGGGACTCTAGATGGATTTAGTTCAATAGACTTGGCTTAGCTTGTGGATGTAACCATTCTACCTGTTTGCCTTTTGAATGTAGGCACTAGTAAACAGAATCTCTCCTTAAAGTCCCAATCAGTGTGCAGTATTTTCATTCTTCCTCTCTAGAAGGATTAAGTCACCACTGTCATCCAGTCCTGGGTAGCTCGTAACCTCAAACCAAGACAGAAATCTTTCCCAATAGTTCAGTCTAGGTCCAGCTTAAAGAACTGAAAGCCAAATTGAAGCTCAGACTCATTGTGTTCATTGAGCTGACTCACTGCCCACTGCCCACTGTCATTTCCTCCTTCATAAGGAAGATTGTGCTTAGACTATCATTTGACAAAAAAAGTAAATGAGGGGTGATGTGATCACCTCTAGGCATATTTGGGGTGGAATGGTTAGCACACTGCCTGATGATTATGGCCTTAAAGAGGCTGGGCTCAGTGTAATGTTTTTGAGTTCATGCTATGCACACATGCCAAGAGTGCACAACGTCTCTTAAGACAATGGTTGCTGTAAAACAAATAATTGTTTTGTTGTGTCATGGAAGTCTCAAATCTGGTTTAATTTACACAAGTGTAACTTGATTCTATAACGAGATCAGATTTTGATCCAAAATCCAAGACTGCAACCATACTACCAGTTAAAGATGAAAACTGAAATCATCAAGCTATAGACAGATAAAGTACCACCTTTTGTATGGATGTTTTAGCCTTTGATAGAAAGGGAAGCGAATAATTTGCCTAAATTTAGAGGTCACATATAGGACACAATTTCCTTGTACTTGAGTGGATCAGTGTACAAATAAGAAAAATGTGAACAGACCAGCAGGAAAAACTTGTATACTCTTTCTGCACTGAGATGTGTGAGTGTACTACTCCTAAACCTCAGGAAATTGTACCAGGTGGAGAGGAGAGAGTCTTTTTCTGTTTTTCAATGATAAGCTGCGTAAATGTTTTCCAGAAGTCAGAGACCGAATATTCTAATACAACCTTTGCCCAGATTCTACTGCTTAAAACCAGCAAGAGAATTTACTAAAGGTAAAATCTACACATTTGTACTTATTTTTTAAAATGGTAATATGACAATAAAAGTATCCAGGTCATAGATGCCTTGAATTATAATCTTTTAAGATAGAACGTAGTCTTCTTTCAACTTGTTTTATAACCTGAAGTTGCCAAGTCCTGTGTTTGTCAGACACTGCCAAAACCTTGTTGAAATAGGATACTCTACAGCCCATTCAAAATTTCAATATGGTCTAATGTAAGGTTGTGCCTGTAGTGGTAAAAATGCATGAGGTGGCTACAAAATGTGACTAATTTCAGATCCTGAAACCTACACTTTGCCTAAGAATATTTGGCTTTGAATTATTTTTTCTTTTAATTTCTAGCTCTAATTCATACATAAATGAGGGTATTTTCATAACAATGGGTAAAAAGTGTTCTAGCTTAATCCAACAACACCTGTACAAAATTCTAAAAAATAACAGTATGTTAAGGTTATTTCCTTATAAAAGTTATATACTTATGTAGATGTCTTTTAAAAATAGCTTCTACATTTTTGTCTGAGACTTAAATTTCATTTTGTATATCCAAAGATCTAGCCTATGCTTCTATGTGCAATATCTGACAGAAAAATTCACGTGTAATTCAGAAATTCAAATGTGTGATGGAGATTCAAAGTCAGGTTCAAATATGTTTCAGTGTAGGATTTATGTTAACTTTCAGCTTTAGGGAAAAATTATTAGCAACATCTACTGGAAGATATTTAACTAATGAAGAATTCAAGTGAATCAAGAGGCTATATGAAGGATATGCTTCTTCCATTTTTAGAAGGCAGTAAGTGTTCTGACAATCATTGAATTGCATTATGAGAAGGGATATCAAGGTATCTTCTGGCCCATCCCATTTCTTGCCTAGAGGTGGGGTTAACAGGTATTTAGATTGTGTTTAAAGATACTCTATAGCACAATTTTTACAACCTTTTCAAGGAATGTTATGTTTTTTTCACAATAATTACTTCTACAATGCTGACATTTTACCTTCCCCCCAACCCTCTTAGTTCTCTACTGAATATCTCTTGCTACAATTTATGTTCCGGCCCAAATACTATATCCTTTAGACATGGAGTGCAATTCATTCTCTGTCTTCTTGCAACGTCCTTCCGTGTATCTGAAAAACAGTTGTGAAGTGCTCATCATCACTGTGTTTTCTCACTTTGTTTTAATATTCTGCATGTCATTGTATCCTTGATTCAATACTTGTCTTTGCACAGAAATTACAGTACATATTATTATCATCAGTAACAGTGAAAAGTGTAATTTATAGTCCATTGCTTGGCTATGACCTCTCCATATCCTTTCACATATTTGGTAGGCAGGAGGGGAAGCAGTAAATCATAACAATATTCAAATTACTCTCTTGCTCCTCTGTGATAGAAATGCTCATCAGATTTAAGTATAAGTGTTAAATAAATGTAAGTATAGCAGAGCAGTGTGTTCTTTGGGACGCAGAACGTGGTCTCCACATCAGTTGCAAAGTACAAAAAAGGAAAGGTTTGCATTTGTTCTGCTGCAGCTCTGATCAGTTCTTCCCTTTCAAAGGGCCAGAGAGGGATATCTGTGGGTCAACTACAGAAAAACTCTGAAGCTAGTGATCTCATTCATATAAAAGAGTACCTAAACATTCACACTATTTCCAGAGACAGAGCAAAACCACTTCATCTTCTAGGTTTTCAAAATGAAATTGTTTAGCATTTAACAGATAAAGCTGATTTAAAATATTGTGTACACAGGTCTTTCCTCCCACTTATTTATATTACTTATAATCACTCTCTAGACTAAAGTATTTTTCCTCCATAGAGCAAAACCACACCTCATGTGGCCTAGATTCCACTACTTCTTTTTATTCCACGCTTTAGACTAAGGTCAGATCTTTCACTTCTACATGAGCCATAGCCACCCTACTGTCCTCTCTGTAGATTTCTTCTATATTTAACTGTGATTTTCTTGTTTTACTAACATTTTGGTGTGTAAACCCAAGAGGGCCACCAACACAGTTTGCAGAATATGTATATACATGTCTGTAATGTATATAGGTATGTAGGTATATAGGTATATAGGTATATAGGTATATAGGTATATAGGTATGGCATTCACTTGTAAAAAGGGAAACAGAAAGCTGAGTGAACTGTAGTTTTTATTGACTCACACACAATAGTGACACAAATTTTGTGTCACTTATTTCCCATAGTGACACATTCTGCTTGGCAAAGAACTAAGAATTATCAACAAAGAACTAAGAATTATCAACAAAGAACTAAGAATTATCACTTTAAGTATCTCCTAAACTTAGGAAAGTGTTACATTTTAGGCCTAATGCCTTAGCCTAGTGTCTTAATTGTAAATAAGTTTTCCCAGACAATTCCACTCTAAAGGATAAGCAATTTTAGGTATTGAATACAGCATAATGCAAGATAAGTTTATCTAATTCCACTGGCCTGCTGAACACCTTATTTTTTTGCAGCACAATCTTGCCTTCTCTGTCTACCTCTTCCTTAGCTTCTAACTGCACTCTCTGCTCCTGACCTTGTGTTGTCTGGCTGAGTCTCCTCTGTTTTGACTTTGTGAGGTACAAGAGAGTGTGGGAAGTAGAGATGGTGAGGTGGCTGCTTTACAGTTCTCTGGACCTCTTTGTGTTCAGGGTGGGGCTAGAACTGAAATATTGTACAGGGGGGTGCGAGGGGGTATTGTGTTGTTATTGAACTGTAAATAGTATGTAAATATACCTTATACATGTTTATTGCTTATAATACTTTTATATTTAGTCTACTTTCATAAATATAATTTTATTTTACTTCCAAAATTCTGAGGAAGGATAGTAAATATACTCTGGAAAATCTCCCATTTTTGTTGTGTGACAAAGCAAAACCACAAGGGAAAGAGAGACATGCAGTGTGTTATTCATCTCCAAGCTTTAGCTCAAAAGTTACACAAAAAGAAAATGATGAATTTGAATAACATGCCACTGAAGGTCTTCTTTGGATGTATACAGGTATCCTTATTGTAAGCTGAGATTTATGTTTTGTTCTTTTGATCCCACAGTTTCCTGAATGCAGGACCCTCTTGTGAAATAGCAAAACTATAAATCAACCTCCACAGTGTATCTGTGCTGTCAAAGAAAGATGAAATGTCTTTCTGATGCTCACTTTTTGCTTTGAGTACCAATTTTTTCCAGAAAGCTCTGGGCAGCTTATACTACAATGCTCTCTGGCATGTTTCTGACACAGCATTTAAGCTCGGCTGTCAAATTAACTCCGGTTTTGGAGGCTTGCAGTTGATCTTGGGAAACGCCAACTAAACAGTTGGCATTTCATTTTCTTGGCAATCAAGAGCTCTATAGCCTGAGACAGACAGACTACACTAGTCCACAGAAGGTGGTGAACTGTCCTTTATTGGAAATGTAAGGCAAATACTAAACTGTAAAATTCTGTTCAGAAATTATGAAATTTTTTCAGTGAATGAGAATGTGGGAAAGAATGGAGAAGCCTTCCACTCTCACATGAGAATTTGTACTAGAGACTATGGCTTCCTACAGACTATCCCCACTTAAAGGCTAGTGAAGCATGCTCTTCTTTTCCAACCATGTATGATATATTGCAATCTCTACAATATTTCTGGTATTTGGGGACAAAAACTTTGCAGATTTAGCTGTGCTGGAAAATGAACCTATGGAAGGAACAGTAAGACTAGTTCATAATATATAATTCCAAATTAATAAATAATTAAAAATCTTAGTATCCTGTTATGTTTTAATTTTCCTCAACATGCAACTTGTGTAATAAGTAGAGAGCCAAAGAGAGTGCCACAAAAGCAGCAGTCTGGTAACAAGTATGTCTTTTCAAAAGCCATAAAGATGCAATACAGTATTTTCTCTCCATTCAGTGGTTCTCTAAATTTCAGCATTTCTATGTACTAGTGCTTTCCTCTCTTCTAATCTCCTCCCTTAAAACTAATTGACTAGCCCATAATTATATGCATTTCCTATTCCAGTAAAGAGGAAGGAAACTTCCAAATTAGATGGACGTCAACTGGGCTGAACTTCTGTTGAATAAATGTGTATCTACAGCAGGAAAATCTCATCTGTTGCCAAAATACGGACAGGAACTGGTCTTCCTCTATTTAATGGGCAATCTAAAGGTCACAAGTCTAAATGGAGACAAATGGTGACATTATGCTTGATGATTACATTGTTGATTTTAAATGCAATACAGGAAGCTGCTGAAAGCTGCCTGCAAGCTGATTATTACTATTTCTCTACCCCCTTATCAACAAAAACCAACAACATGCAGGTATACTAGCCTAAAAAATAATAATTATAATGAAAAAGTTCCAAGAAATAATTTTCCCACATAGTGCAGTAGAAAAATTGGTTTCCTTTTCATACAGAATAATATACGAATCCATTGAGTAGGTGACAGCAAGAACTTTTTTAAATTTGCCATTATATTTGGATTATGCTTAAGGAAATCTAAGAGTAGTAGCTGATGAAGTGATCATAGTGGTTTGAATGAATGTTCTGAAGGGTGTCAATAAGTGAAAAAAAAAGTAAAAGATAATTATTTCTTTGTAATATTTAAATACATTTTATACTGAAACCAAGGAGAAAAAAATCAACCAAAACCAACCAACCAAACTCATAATTTTTTATCACATTAATTTATATGTCATTACTCTTTATATTGCACTAAGCTTTCTTATGAGTTACTTCATCATATTATCCTTGCTACATACGGTAGCAACACATAAGTTCTTGTAAGATTTTCACATCTACATTAGTGTTACTAGCTCACAAGAGAAGTCCAGGACTTACAGTATTGCTTTGAAGGAACCATAGTTACAATAATTAATCACTTTTTACTTGATGATGCTCTCATTTGTAACCTTCTCTTATGTCTGAAACACACACCATTTCCATTATTTCATCACTTCCTGTTCTGTATTCAGTTCTGTATCCACTTCTGTATCCAGATTGGCAGGAACAAGTCTCTGGAAAAAAAAAAAACAAAAAAATTAAAACCCCAATCTTCAGAAGTTTTAATCTCTTTACACATCTTGTTAGGGTTTAGTTGGAGCAGTACATCAAGAAAATCAAACTTTAAAGCTGCTGATACGTGTCCCAGTAACACCCTTTGTCAAGAGAGTAGGGGTCATTTGGAATAGAAATTAAACAAAATACTTCTGCATAAGGATATCACAGTTGAATTAAGATTCATTGCCAAAGACACATCCCCGGTCCTGTGGTCACATTAATGCTACTTCTGTGTCCACTTTCCTCTAGTTGTTGCTGAGTTTAGAAAATGAGCAACAAAATTCCAGCAACAAACTTTGTGTTTGGGTATTACGAGAGAGCTGGAATCAATACGGCTGAACCAATGTGACTGAAGTATTTTTCACTTTATTAGGGACAGATCGATGCTTTTATACTGCTCATCCAGAAGCACGCCAATTGGCTGGTACAATCAAGGACAATCCCATTCATTAATATTCATGACAGCTTGTTATCCCAGACCAGATGTTTTTCTATCTCTGACTCCCTGGAGGACTTAACTACCATGTTATGGGAAAGCCAGCTGCCTATGCCAGGCCTCCTTTCTCAATCCGTGAGATCCAAGGTTGGCTGCCTTCTATCTCACCCCAACATTTGGGTGGATGACAAAATGTGTAAGAAAGATGTATGTGGAACTCAACTGAATCTCCAGTCTTTCCATCCACATTAAAGTCTGGGCATTCAATTAGTTAATAATTAATATGGTAGTTCCACAGCACACATTGTTTCATGTAGCAAATCTGGGAAAACTGTCAAATAGAATAGAATAGAATAGAATAGAATAGAATAGAATAGAATAGAATAGAATAGAATAGAATAGAATAGAATAGAATAGAATAGAATAGAATAGAATAGAATAGAATAGAATAGAATAGAATAAGCCAGGTTGGAAGAGACCTCCAAGATCATCCAATCCAACCTATCACCCACAAGCCACTGTTACTTCTCCATCAACCTCTCCAGTTTAGCACTGTATTTGGAGTGTCAGTTTTTCTGTTTAACATAAAATCTCCAATCTTATAGACCAGAAATGGTGAAAGGGTCTTGTATTTTGTGTCTATTTAATTATGGCATAATAATGTATTTGGTTCTGTTAATTGTTGAATGTCTGTTAGGTGTCTTTTTTTTAGATAATCAGGAAGAAAAAAAAAAAAGTCATCCAGCATTGTGACTTCCCACCTTCACTTTGAGTTTAAACAGTTCTTCAGTTAAATCTGATAGTAAGTCCAAATGATAAGCAATGACTCAGCTGAACAGGATATACCTCTGTACACTGAAAATCAGAGATCAAACCTAGAACTGCTAGAAAAAGCAGAGCTGCTTTCTGCAGGGAAGAGAGGGCACTGCATATGATTATTTAGTAGCTGGAATCTCAAAATACCTTTGTTCTTTAACTGCTTGGTTTTTATTCTGATGAGTCAGCTGACTTCTCTGGTAGGGCAATGTGAGTTGGGAACACAACCTAGTGAGAAGAAAAGCAGGCTCTATACAATGCCCTTCTCCCTAGAAGTGAAACTTCATGAGGCTGGGAATTAGTAAGGCATTGGCCCATTTACAATAAAAGCCAGCATGCTAAGAATTTCCCTGGAGTAGAGTATTAGCTCTCAGGGTTCATATTTGGGGTGATCATGAAAGGCCAACAGTTTTCAGAGAGGAAAGCCAGTTAATAAATTCACTGCCTACATTTATCTTTCCAAGTATTTCACAGCCTCTCAAATTGCTTGTCTCCCTCTCTGCATGTATTATGCACTGGGAACTTAACAAAGTCCAAAGTATTGAGTCTGGCTGAGTGCCCTGGCCTGTCCTCTGAAAGGCAACTCTGTCTGGAGGGCAGAGGGCAATGTAGCACAACCATAGGAGTGTTTTTAACAACTGAGCAATATTTTTCTGCTTTTTTTTCTTTATCCAGTCAAGAGTCACATTCTGGGGGTGTGTGAAATACAGACTGCTGTTATAGTCAGACACAGTTTCCCACAATTTGAGGTTTCAAGAGCATTTATCATTTTGCATTCTTGTTTGGCACTGATGAGCTGTTAGTCAAAGGTGAGCTTTTAATGCTGGTGCTTTCAGGCAATCATGACATTATAAACATCTGCTTATGTTCTAACACCTGTGTACTCCCAATAATCCAGCACCTGCTACTATCCATGCAGTGGGATTTATGGACCTGGTTACAGGATCCTGAGGGCTTTCTGTGGCTCCAACCGGTGGCACACACCTGTTCCAGTGTGGACCATTGTGATGGGGCCTCGACTGCTCTTGGACACTGCAGCTAGAGCTTCCAAAGTGACCTGAGTGGGCACTGTAGCAGAGACCAACCTCTCCCATAGACAGTTTGACATCTTTTCTTTTGCTGCGGATATTGTGGGGCAGCCCCACTGAGCCTGGTCTGATGGGAGCATTCAGAGGGGAGAAATGCTCTGAGGGGAGCCCAAAGTCTTCCAGAAAACCCCACCATGGTGGCACTGGGGTGTGTGAGGGTTCTCCCTGAGCACTGCACAATCCTCCCATCTGCTTTCAATGAAATTTACTTGTAGCTTGTATCTAGGAGAGATAGTTAGAAGAGAGTTGATTTTTAAAATTAATTTTTAAATTATTGTTTTCCCTTCACAAGAAGCTGGGAGGGGGCACAGATGAGACAAGCAGCTGAATCAGTCAGTGGGGTATTCAATACCATCTGACATCTACGCTGGCAGGGGCTGGCAGGGGCTGGCAGGGGCAAACTGTTACTTTGAGCATGTGGTTGTGATGCCGAGCAGAAGCAGAGGCTGAGGCCAGGTTGGACTATCCCATCGTGGTGCGTGCTACATTTTGTATTACCATTTTGTTAGTATTGTTGTTCTCCCTGAGTGTTTCTATCACTTTGTGTTGTTCTGTTAAGCTCTCTTTATATCAACCAATGAGGCTGTGCCTTTTTTGTTCCTTTATTGTCCTTCGCATCCCACTAAGGACGGGAACAAAGTGTTGCTATCACTTTATGCTGTTCCGTTAAGCTCTTCTTATATCAACCAAAGGGGCTTTGCCTTTTTGTCCCTTTTTTGTCCTTCCCATCCCACTAAGGGGATGTTGTGTGAGCATTTGAGTGGAGCTTGGCTGCCAGCTGGGCTTGAACCATGATATGACAATGAGCAAACATTCTGTGAGCTGTTTTAAAGGGTTAGATGGCATTTCCCAAAGAGGTTGTGCGTAACTAAAGTGGAACCTCAAGACTTAAGACCATAGGCCCCATAGATGTTTAGGTATGCAGCATGTGCCTCTGCACCTGCCTCTGTAATCTGAGCCCTAGATGACACCCATGTGTTTTGAGAAATTCTGATAATCTCAAGATGTAGAGTAGGGCTTGTCTAACGTAACTTTGACATCCCAAGTGTAGATAAATTCCTTTTGAAAATAAGTTAACGAGTTTAGTTGCTCTGTAGTTTGTCAGCTCATATAACTAATTTTCTGTGCCATAATGGTGGTTGGATAATAGGCTGGACTTGATGATCCCAAAAGGTCTTTTCCAACCTGGTTAATTCTGTGATTCTGTATTCCAAGAGCTGAACAGGAGACAATCTATGTACTAGCACTGCAGACATCAGCCTAAATGGAAAATTCATTGAATAAATGTTGTCACGAGAAGAGAGAAGACTGACAGCTGGATAACTGACTCTAGTTAACTGTTCTTCTGAAGCAATATCAGCCTTTCATGTTCAGTTTGGGAGAAGATAATGTCCCTGGGGAGAGATCCATTCAAGATTCTTTCCTTTGCAAACTGCAAAGAAGACTTAGAAGTGCGAAGAAGTGTAGATTTAATGACACTACCCAAAAGGCTGAGCTAAAACAACATGCAGATTGCAAATGGACAAAAAACAATCCATGTTTATACTAGCAAAGTCTTGGTATCAGAGAATAGTGGCTATATGCAGATGGCTGTGTGGCAATGGTCCTTGACATATTTAATAGTTAAACTGAACAGAAGTGGTGGTGGTTTTTTTTTTTTTGTTTTGTTTTGTTTTTTTTCCCCCAGCATTCAAGCATACACTACAATCACATTTCAGTTCCTAGGCAAATTGCCAGACACTTCTAAATTCACTGGCCAGTGTACGCAGTAGGATTAGGGAATGTGGGGGAAGGGAAGATGAATATGAGATTTTAAGAATGTAGGACTGGCTCAGGAAGCTAATGTAGACAGGAAAATCCCATTCTTCACATTTCAATGTACTCTAGGTCAGTATTTATGTACTGAAAAAGTGATCCTAGGGGCTCTATGAAGGTCAGATCCGTGTTTTAGTGGATTCTAATAATGGGAGTTTTGGATGAGAGAACGGTTGTGTACTCCAGTTGCAGTATAACTGTTGGAGAATACCTATCAATCCATGTGACAGCTGTCTGCATTTGGGATCAAAAAGGTTAGGCCTGGAGAAAATAGTTTCCAAACTTTAAAAAACCTGAAGAGAAACAGATCAGCATGTTTCCTGAGATGAAAAGTTCAGTGTTCAGTTTTCTACATTATTAACAGTGAAGATACTTGAAATCCCTGCATACCAGTGCTTCTGCCCTGAAGGAGCATTAGCTAGAAAAACTTAATGCTAAGTCTACTACCTCCAGATTCTTCCTAGTGTTTCGTAAGGTTTCAGGCTATAAATAGAAGAACTCAACAGTATATTATACATGTATGTATAAAAATATGTATATAATATATTTAAGTTTGAGCAGCATCTGGATGAGGGTCTCTAGTCATATGATTTAATTTTAGGTAGTTCTATGAGGAGAAGGAGTTTGGACTTGATGGCCCTTATGGACACCATCCAGATAGAGATATTCTATGACTCTATGACTATGGTTCTAACTGATCAGTGTCTATCCCCTTTTCCAAGTGTAATATGAAAATACAATAGTGTATTAAAAGAATGTGAATGTATTCCAAATGTGAAGAGAGAGGGGTAATTAAAGCATGTTATCAGATACTTGCAGTTTTCATCATGGTTAAGTAGCTTCCTGAATTGTTCCTCCACCATGAAAATCACCTCCTTGGATATGAAGTCTATCTTTTTGTAATAGGAAGTATATTTATGAAGTTGCAAATAAAAGCACAGAATCATTCAATTATCACTTGTAAATAGAAAAGGGGAAAAAAAGCACCTTGTGTTTTCTGCCTGTTCATTTGCTATTGATTTCTATACATTAAAATATCTGGGGGTAAACAGCGGCAAGGCAGTAAGAGGGTGGGGGAGCAGAGAAGAGAGGGAAGGAATGGGATAGATAGAATAATTGTTCCTGTTTCACAGTACTCAAAAACTCACTTCACACCCCACTCACCCCACCCCCAAACCCCCACCTGAATGCCTGGTAAGGGCTATTATTTTTTCAGTTGAACTGTTTGCAAAAGAGCTTCCAGTCCCCTGAGGACTGGATAGAAAGGCTGCTCTCACTGTGAGGAAAGAGTACACAGGTGCTACAAGTATTTTTCAGCTGACAATTTAGAAGCAAATACAGCTACCTCCCAAGAGGAATAAAGAGCATTACAGTTTTGTTCATGTTACCAGTTCTTTTGCTTTCAGAAGTGATCCTACAAAAAAAGCTGCATGCAAACAGTTTGCCTGTTGTTTTTTTTTTCCTTTTTTTTTTTTTTTAAAGGAAATTATTTTTCTGCCTTAGCTTACATTAGCTGCATTTTAGTAGGCTACAGCCTGAAAATTATTTCCACTAGTAGGGAGGCTAGCAGGTGATTATGAGCTCAGCCTAAAGGTCCCATCTTTTCTTAGTGGAGATTACATGCTGTGTTCTTTAGAGCACTTGCTGGTTTATTCAAAGATCTAGTTAAACACTGGAGGAAGGGGACAATGATACGACACAAATGTTACTGTTACTTCCTTGCATTTCCTACAGATCAATTTACTAAAAAAAAAAAAAAAAAAAAATAAAAA
>VWZI01023049.1:23645-45949 GCA_013396835.1 Psilopogon haemacephalus
AAAAAAAAAAAATTAAAAAAAAAAATCCAAACACACCCCCACCCCTCCAAACCCAAAAAACACCACCATCCTGAACCACTTCAGCTCATGTGGGTTATCAACTAAACATAATATTAAAAGACACTCAGATTAAGTAAGCTTTATCTCCTTATCTCCTTCACATTATTATATTCTGTCTTAGAAGCACTAATTCATTTCAGTGTCTCAGAAATCAGCCAGTAATCTCACATTCATTATCACATCATGGATGAAATCTTATCACTAGATAACTAGTTTCCAGTCTCACACTTTTATCTCATAAAGTGCAAGGCTGATGCCAAGATGTAAATACGTGGCTACTTATTTCCGCTGAAAGAAAAAAAAATTATGAGATACTTAAGCTCAGACAAATGCTTTTGGACTCAAAATTAATCTTTATGGCGTTCAGTTCAATTCTGTTTGGTTTTAGTGAAGTTACCAAGAATACTCCAAGCAGGGGGAACAAGGTGAAAGAGAGCCAAGAGTTAGAAGAAAGGAATGAAGGAATAGTCAGTATTTGCATCAGCAGAGTTATAAAAATGGATAAAGAAGATTCCAAAATGAAGTATCTTTTGTGTAAGTTGCAGATTAATAATAATACTGAGGAATTAAAGAGGATCTTCTTGTGCTGCATAACAACTTCCTTCTTCTGCTTTAAATATTCTGATTGGTTGGAATTTTATGGATGAAGGTGTCACACTAAATTGAATGTTATGTTCTAGGCTACTTTCTTGAAGCCTAAGGCTCTTGTAGATAACAGATAAATCTTTATTATAGTAATAATATTAGTGACAGTTAGAGCTCATCACATAACTGAACTTCAGTCTGTGATGTACTTGTATGTAAATACATATATGACCAGGCTGAAAGCCTGTTTATAGTTATTGTGTTGTAACCTGAATGCTTCCTTTAAACAGGACAGTAAAAAAATGTTATATCTACATCTATAACTTAATATATTTTTTTAAGCATAAGGATAATTTAATGGATGAGACAAAAAGTACAGTCTCACTGAACAGGTTTTACCACATTTGTATGACCTTTAGCTAGCAAGTAATCGTTCTTCTTGCAGTTTCCTTGCTTGTGAAATAACTACCAATCCTAAAATTTCTGTGCAAATTGCATTGACCTATAACAAAAACATACCTTTTCTATATTAATGGAGAAAGCTAACATTAACAGCTCTGTAGCTGCTAGTAATTACCTCTACATCTAGAATAGACTATCAGGTGGATATTAGAAAGCTAATTCTAAGACTAATGTGTTCTTTAATAGCTCTCTGCCCACATGTAGATGATCTGCATGTAATTGTAAGACAGATTTTTAACTCAGATTTAAAATATATTCTCATTTTGACTACTAATTAATTGAGTTTGAAAAACCACCATACTAAGGAAGTATGCCTCTGAAAATTAAAAGATGCCTTTTGTTCCTCCTCATTTTCACAAACACCTGTCTAAACATACATAGCAAATAAACAAAATTTGCTGAGTAAATATGTAATTTTTCATAGTAGGTAGAAAGTTACATTTCAACTGCAACATCATGCAACATGTCACAGAAAGGCATGGAAATACACGTAAGTAAAACACTTCTTCTTTGACTTTTGTGTCTTGCTGTCTTGGATAATAGAACTGTTTCCCAAATAAATATTTTGGGATCTTTGTCATAATTTGGATTTATACATGGCAATACTATAGATGGCAAAATTGTGTTTTCTCCCTATGCTCTTTAAATTACAACTGCTTGATTAGGATTGTTGTGACATGCCCAACAGAGAAAGCAAAAGATCATGCCTTCCATGCAATTAAGTGGACCTGTAGAAGGAATTAACAGTGTATTTTGTCAATAAAGTCTTAAGTATTTTCCATTCTAAGATACTGGGTTAATCTAATGTTTAGGGAAGAATGGAGAGGAAACACAAATGAAAGGCTAGAAGACCAGAAGTAATCTGAGAAATATTAAAATGTAATCACACACACATTATCTGACAAAATTCTGTGTATGAGTTTATGTCTGTGCTTTTCTGCTAGATAGATGAAAAAGGATATTTTAAAATTTAATAAAAGAAGAGGGAATACATGTAAAATGCCTTTAGTTTAAGCCTTATATTTTAGAACTGTACACTGGAAGCAATACTGCTGCTGCATTTTGGTCTCCTTGTACGCTGTGCAACTAATTTAGGCCCTCTCACTTTCTCATACACACTTTTATGTATCGAATACCTTGTAGTACTTGTAAATCATGGCAAGAGTGTGTCTAAGTAATAAAAATTGATATATGCTCTTGTCTGAAATCTTTTCGTTCCTCTCTCCCCAGTCTTTAGAAAAGTCTTGCTGGTTTTTGACAGCACATCCTTCTGTCAGTCTGTAATTTGTAACAGATGGAATCTAGTCTCACAGACTTGGTAAGTGCACACAAAGTAAAATTGTTCTGTATTGCATATGTCAATAGATAAAGCATTTTATTGAAGATGGAGATCAACTTGAAATAGTCAGCAGTCCTCCAGTTAATACCAAATTTGGAGGAAGGAGAGTTTTTTAAATCTAATTTTAAAATAACTGTGAGTAAAACTAATTTCAGGATACTAGGCATAAATTTTAGGGCAATAATATAGCTCACTTATATTCAAACATAATAATTTCTCTTAAGCAGAAATGTCTAAGGTATACTTGTATTGACTGATTAGTTTGGAAGTAAACAGAAATTGTTATCTAATCCAAGGGATGCCAAATGGACAAGTGTAAGAAAATTTATATGGTAACAGTTACAAGCTGGCACAATTAATTTAAATTATGTCTGAGAGAAATTGGTTCTTCTTTCTCTCTCTCTCTCTCTTTTTTTTCTCTGTCCTCTCTCTCTCTCTCTCTTCCTCATTTGTCATTTGATAACACTGAATCTTTGGCAGAAAGAGTTGGCTTGCAACCTATTGAAAAAGGAATGGTGCTTATTTTCTTTACATTGAAATAATTTAATTTCCAATGAAATCCTATGTATAGAAATAATTTTCAGAGTGAGGGTAAGGAAAAAAAAAACAACACATTTTAGGCACAAAATCTCAATAGTGATGACAAGAAAAGGCAGTTTTGCACAGACTGTATGAAATACATATGTAAACAACAGCCATTGTAAATAATTATGTAGTTAAAGGAGTCAATGTCTTCACTTGGGAGTTTAGAGCAGATGTACCGGCTAGCCCTATTATGTATAGAAGGCATCAATGTAAACATTATTGAAATAAATTTAAAGTTGTCAGTGATAGTTTGGGAGTCACGTGCCCCCACACACTTTTGAATTCATTAAGACTCAGCTGGCTGGAAGTTAAGGGATGAAGCTTTATATTCACAGCCTAGCAGAATACACAAGCTGATATTTACAATATATTACAAATATTTACAGATATATACAGAAATATACAAGTTAAAAGTAATACAGAGACATAATACCCCTCCCAGAAGTCAGAGTGCCTAGGAGGGGCTTCCAACCACCTTCCACCTTCTTTTCACCCCCGTCTCTTAGCCCAGAATCTGCCTTACATGCAAGGTGAATTGGAAGGATCTGCCAGAGGGATTAGAATTAGAATGATTAGTTGGGTTACACAGATCTAGCTAGAAGGAGTTTATGTGTCAGAAGCCAGGGAGAACCACAGACATTGACTGTCTCGTCTATGTTTGTGTCCTTGTTTTTATACATCTCATCAAACCTATGAGTGAAGTAGACATCACCAGTGTTTTCTTTTCACAGCCTATAATCTAATTTTTCTCATTAAAATATTCCAATTAGCCTCAAACCAGCACATTGTCATACAGAAGATGAGCTTGGACTAGATGACTTCCAGAGGTCCCTGTTCTTATGGAGGGATCGTAAGAACCCCCCCTTATGGAGGAGGTTATGATTAATTAATGTGATATGATTTTCCAAAATAAATATTATTTATTAATTTTTTTATAACCACATTTTCCACCCCCGTCCACTTATTTTTAATATTGAACAGGTTTGATTGTAGCATTTATGGAATGATTACATAAACAATATCTAGATCTAGAAGTATCTATTAATATGCATAAACGATCAATTCAATTTTAACTATTAATCAACACTGGAAGATCTCCTGTGGTCAATAATACTGCTTGGCCACTACATGGAATTTAGGCCACTTTCTGCTTAAGGAAGAACCTAGGCAATATGGGAAGCTTACTTACAAGTATTACTTCTCCCATCTTGCGAGGTTATCAACATATAGGAAATGCCCAGAACACTTGCAGGGTTTCTGGCTGGTCTGGCTGCTGCTGCTGCTACAGCTGTTGCTGCGACTGTGGCTGTGGCTGAGACTTGATTCACTCCAGGCTCCACAGGCTGCTGGATGAACAAGATGGGGTGCAGATGGTTTTCTGACCTTTTCCTGGCTTTTCGGTGATCTGTGTACCACTAGGCTTGGTCATCTTCAGGAGACGCAGGCTGCTCCGGCAGGTGTAGGCAGACATATTGCGATGTGTCTCAAAGGATGTCTATCTCACACTGCTAATTGTGTGAAGACTATTCAAGTTGCTCCTGGAAAGATGGTTCCAGGGTGGAATATAGCTTATAGCTATATAAAAATAATAAGGCATTACAGGCACTGATGCAGAACACAGAATACCGTCAGGATGCATGGCGGAAACATAAGTATGGCAAAAGCATGCTGTATTATCTGTTTATCTGCTTTTAGTATAAGTGCCTGAGATTGACTGGTCCCTTTTGGACATTAGCTTATTCAGTCAGAGTGGCAGTAAGCCAAGTCTTACCAGATTTGGGTGAAAGCATAGGTTTGCTTGTACCATATGGGGGAAGAGCACAGGCCCAGCACAGGCATGGCATGAGGCTAACATGTGCACCTTGTTTACCACGGGTTGCAAGCAGGAGAAAAAAAAGTTATATAAGCCAGAGTGCTCAGACTCCATGGCACCACTTCTTTTGTCCCTTTTTCTGCCAGTTTCTTCTTCCCCAAAAACAGAGGAAAGGCAGAAAAACATGTCTGGGCAAGCCAGCACACCTACAGACCTATTTTGACCCTTCAGGTCTACCACAACACCTTCAGACCTGTATCACCCTGTGATCCTAAATCTGTCTCATTAAAGATTCAGAAATCAGACAGGACTGTACATATTTAATTGTCTTTCCATGTGATGGGTGTTCCAGGAGTTTTGGCCTTTATTTTTTTTTTCTTTTTTTACGTTATTTAAAAGAATGATCTTGCCAAATTTCTGATAATATGAAGGACTGGAAGAAGAGAGATATTCTTCTGAGGTTAACTTATTCATAATAGTAGAAGTGTTGGAGCTTACTAGGCACACAGCTAGAAATATCACCAAGTAGAAAATCATATAGAAAGGTTTTAAAAGAGGTGGAAAGCTTATTTTCCTGTGTTGGAAGACAGAATACAGTAGAACAAGCCACATAGGAACTGCTGACCTTAGAATTAGCCTGAAGATGTAATATATTGCTGTTGAGTGACTTGCCTATGATACAGACTATTTACTTAGAGAGGGTAGCTAGCGTGATAAACATTGGTAGTACAGTTAAGTCACTAGGGAGTATCATAACTCACATAGTCAAATAAATGTTGTAGTGCTTCAATCTGAAAGAAACAGGCTCGTAATCCTGTGTGCCAAAGTAATCTTGTTACTTCCTCTTTGAACTTTAAGTCTGATTTTTATATAGGAAAAAACTGTAATTCCCTGGCTAAAAAATGACAACATAATTTCCAACACCTATCCAAATCTTTGCTCTGAACTGAGAAGGCCTTAAGGGGATGAGATACCAAGAAATATCTTGTTATATGTATTAAAATACCAACGTCAGATATGATAATGATTATATCCTGCTGTCCTGGGTTTTTTTTTTTTTTTAATTCATATGATTAAGAATAGTAATGAGATGAAATTACATTTGTGCCAAGTCTTTAAGTACACGCTCTGGCAACATTTTATCTTCTGCTCCAGTTTGCATGATATTTTATAATGATGCAATAGTTCATAGGCAATACAACTTCCAACTTCTGACAACTGTCCAAATTCTTTATTTACATTGTCTTGCACTATAGCATGTGCCTTTGCTATACGCAACTGCACTGTGACTGGTGTCCTTATTGTGTCCTTAGAGCTTTTGTCCTTAATATTCAGGGTCTTTTTTTAAAGCATCAATTAGGTATATAGTAATTTAGTCATTAGGCAGTCAACCCGACTAAACATATTTGCCTTATATTAAAAATTTTAGTTCTGGTGTTTGCTGTAGCAATTCTTATATTGATATTAATATTTCTGACAGCTATTAAGGTTTTGAAGAGGTTATTATTAATGGAAAATTTTAAGCATCTATGAAAAGCATCATATAAGCTATCTCATCTAATTGTGTAATGCTGTCTCACCAGAAAAGCTGCTCTTAAGGACTGTCACAAGAAAATTTTTTAAACATTTCTCTATTCAGACAAAACCAAGAATAATTTTTATTTCATCAAGAATAAGCAGAATCTCCACAAAATTCTGCTATCAGAAAAAAAGCAAAATGTGAGTTCTTAATGCACAAAGACTGTTAGCCATGCAGGTGTCTCCTCTTT
Source organism: Psilopogon haemacephalus (assembly GCA_013396835.1). Classification (NCBI taxonomy): domain Eukaryota; kingdom Metazoa; phylum Chordata; class Aves; order Piciformes; family Megalaimidae; genus Psilopogon; species Psilopogon haemacephalus. The sequence continues at coordinate 30,259 of VWZI01023049.1, forward strand.
TTCATCTACACTAAACCTAGCACCCTGGAAGTAATATGCTATAAAACATGCCCCGGAGGTTCTCAGGTGTTGAATAAATAAATTTTGTGCTAGTAAAATCTAACTTTGCCTCCTATCACCCCACCCACTAAAAGAAACAGAGAAAAAGCATGGTGGAAAGAAATTCATACTCTTACACTGAAAGATAAAGATCTGTAGATTCCAGAGCTGTGAGAAATCCTGTCAGGATAATAACTTTGTAATTCCTTCTGCAAGACAAACTAATGAAAGTAGGAAGCCCTGAATATGAGAGAAACTGCACTTTCTGAAGTCTCCGTCTGTGATTTTTAAGGGTATTAAACTACTGGTGACAGAGGAACATGTCATATTACTGCTATTACAGTGAAAAATAGACTATATGTTCCCAAACTATATTATTTCATTTTAAAGAATATGCAAACACAGCCTCCATCTTCAGCAGACAAAATGCATTTCTGGTGTCTACCAGTGATAAATGTCCTGCTGCCATGTGTTTCATCATGGCAAATACTAAGGTAAAGTAGCAGTAATGTTACTGTGTTAGTCGCTTAACACACTCTGCCTACTTGTCTCTATTTCATGATGCATAATCCTACATTTACTAGAGTTTTGCTGAAAAACCAAAATCTCTGATTTTTAATTTTTTTTTTTTCAAATCTCATCAGTGATGTGTCTGTTTCAGTACGCTTTTTAAAACTCTACAATGGAACAGTGTGCTTGAATTTTTGGCTGGTGTTCAGTGGTCCATAGCAATAAAACAAGGAGCAACAGCTACAAACTGGAACATAGAAAGTTTCGCCCCAACACAAAGAGAAACTTCTTTACAGTGAGGGTGACGGAGCACTGGAACAGGTTGCCTAGAGAGGTTGTGTGATCTCCTTCTCTGGAGATTTTGAGAACCTCACTGGATACCTTCCTGTGCGAGCTACCCTAGGTGATCCTTGATAACTCAATGATCTCTGGAGGTCCCTTCCAATCTCTAAAGTTCTGTGATTCTGTGATTTACACTGTATTTTAGACTATTTTTTTTTTCAGGTCATACAAACACACGTGAATGCTTTGGAGGCGAGGTTGGACTTGATAATCTCTGAAGGTCCTTTCCAACCTTTAGTGTTCTATGATTCCAGGGTGAGGTGGGGGAAAGAAAAAAACTATTCTCTTCTAATAATTGTTATCAATAGAGTTGTAAAGGTCTATTTCATCTACACTCAGAAACATCTTTACAGTCACTGAATTAATAATAATACACAAGTAAACGTAATGCCAAAAGTAAGGAACTGAGACTTTAGTCTCTAAAATGGGATTTGGAGGTTTGTGTCACTTCATGCAAGTGAGCATATACACACACTTGCATATAAATTATGTATCTATGAGTTCTAGGGTTTTATTCCAGTAAAAAGAAACATTCCTTGGGAGATTAATTCCTGATAAGAAAGTCAGTGGCAGACTCATTCACTTTCTTTGAGATCAGAATGCGTTATTCTATATTAAAGTCAATCTTTCAAAACCAGCCCCAGATACAAGTCTAGGTAGTTTATGAATAGAACTGTTTGAAAAAAATGCTGATTCAATATCAACAAAACATTATATGGGAACAAGCTGGGTTTTTTTGGTTACTCTTGACAGAAACTAGGCAGGTTTCCATGGAAACTTGCCTACCTCACCCACAATTTGCCTGTCTGGAGCCAAATTTCCAGCCATGAGATCAGTCTAAGCTGCTTGGCTGCTGAGGTTGTCAAGTTCAGAGAGCTGGTGGAACTTCATCTGAAGTTTGTTTTGAAAAGCCAAGCAAAAATATTGCATCAATTTCTGTAAATAACATTTGAGAATCTTGTCCTAAGAACTGTTTAAATTTTCTAATATTCTTCAGTTACCCCCAACACCCCACCCCCCACCCCAACCACCACCACTCATATTTTCACTCTGAAAAGGAATTTTGTGCCCTTATTAATAATTTTGTGAAAAGCTGCCATATCTCATACTTCAGATATGGACCTACACTGCTTTTATAAAAGTCATAAGCTAGAGAAGCTATCCCTAATCTTGTCTGAGATGAACTGTGACTCACTGGCATGGCCTGGTTTCAAATGTGTCAGTGTGGAAGGAACGCAAAATTGTGGTAAGACAAGTAGGTATGAAGGCAGTTATTGATTAATAGGCATGCATATTGTTCTCTGTAAGTGCTGGTATTGTTGTGTTGTGAAAGAAAACTAGTCCTCCAAGTGGCTTTTAAAAGCTACACAAAGACCATTTTTTCTGAAAATTTGAGATTTCTAAGGTTTTCAAGACACAAATCTCTAAAGGCAATACTGTATCTTGCTCTAGGTGAAGATTCATTAAAATAGTTTAAAATAAATTCAAAATGTCTTTTTTAAACACGAAAGAAGGTAATGATCCATTTGTTAGGGGGGACAGAAAAAAAAAAAAACCAAACAAAAGAGTACTTTAACCCTCTATTAAAAGAAAAGCATTATATAATAAAACAAAAATACGGTCTCACTTGATAGCTACTTTGTCTCTCATACTGGCTAAGTTAACTTTTATTCTCTTTGAGAGTTGCTTATGAGGAATGTTTTCATCATATTCTTCCAGATATAGCCTTCTTTACTTCTCATTGCAAGGAGCTGCTGTCACTTCTGTTTGGTAAGCTGGGTGTTTACAGAGTGGGAAAAATATTATAAACATCACTCACACAGCAAAAAAAGCTAACACAAAAATCTTGTTCACAGCTGTGGAGGACATAGAATCATGTCTGAACTTATATATTTTAATCTCTGAGTAAGAGCTGAAGTGTAGCACATCTTTTTGATGCGCACATCAGCTGAGAGAGGCAACAGTTGTTCAGATAACAAATACTGAACAGTCAAACAGAAAAGTTAGAAGTAATTTTTTTCAGCAGACAAATACATGTGAATGTACACATCTTAACACAACTGGTTCTTGGCCCACAGATCTTGTATCACATATTGTAAGCTCATGTAATGTTCTAAGCCTTCGCATCTCAAACCCCTTTCAAACAAATTCATTCACCAGTCCTTTCTGACCTTTGTTTTCTGCTTCCAAGCTTTGGTTCTTGGATTCACTGTTCTTATACTGCTGTGGCATATATATGTCTCCATACCCTAACTTGGTTGCTTTCTTCTATCAAATTGGAGCTCTTCTCTCCTTAACTGTTTCATAGCTGACCATGAAATATGCTGGGAAAAGATGATGGAAAAGATCAATTCTTCATTTTCTCAGGAAGATTTGAGTTGTAGCCATACTTCCTTCAGAATGCAAAGATAAAATGGTTTGACTATTTTTTGGATGTGAGAAATCATTTTCTTATTGCTTTTTTTTCCTCTCTTTCCTCCTTTTCTGATACGCATCACAGAAAGGTAGGGCAGGTATATAGACAGGTAGATAGATAGGGTGGGTGTCAAGACGAAGGTGATGGTGTCTTTTCGGTAATGCCCAATGATAGGACAAGGAACAATGGGTACAAGCTAGAACACATGAGATTTCACCTCAACAAGAGGAGAAACGTCTTTCTGGTGAGGGCGATAGAGTACTGGAGCAGGCTACCCAGAGAGGTTGTGGAGTCTCCTCTTCCAGAGACTTTCAAAACCTGCCTGGATGACTTCCTGCGTGCCCTGGCCTAGGTGATCCTGCTTTGACAGGGAATTTGGACACGATGATCTCTAGATGTCACCTTGAACTACTAATATTCTGTGATTTCACATTTCTGAGTACCTGCTCTAGCAAATCTTAGCTGCAACTAGCTGCCATGCTAATACTCCACCTCAATATTTAGCTTTGCATCAAGAAATGAATAACCAACATTTGATGGGTGCATCTGTTAAGATGAGTGTTGAGGAAGTACTGAGCTCTATCAAATTAATGTTTAGACTTGACTATTTTTGTTTTCCCCCTTTACAGCTTTAATATTTCTCCTGTTTTCATCCTTAAACAGATGTAAACTGCATGCGATTGCACTCCTGTTTTCCAGCTGTAGCCCAATGATTTTTTTTCAGACTCCCAGCCATTTGATGCAGTTAAGTAGAACTTTGCTGTTAAGCTTAGGTCAGAGAAATGTTCAGCTTTCTGGTCTCTCTCCCCTGAGGGTCTCACTTTTCGCAAAGCCACTGTTTTAATAATTGTTAAATCTGCCCTAAATGAAAACCAGTGCAATCGCCCTCACTATTGTCACTTAGGGAATCCTTTCTTACATTTTTTTTCATGTGAATGTTTACTTACTGTCTTCTGTTGTATCATTTCCTTATAGTGTGTACTGACTAATGAGACTGAGTTTTTAGGGGGCAGAAGTTACTTTCTGCTCCTACCACATCTATCACAAAATACACTTTTCCCCAACCCTTTTAATATCTATTATAGTCTGATACCTAACTTTGAGCTCAAACTCTCATATATTTTCTCAGATGTTAGCTTACTTATTTAGGAGAGTTTACCTACAGGGGAAGATAAAATAGGCAACCTCTTCTTACTCTTCTAGGATATATGTGTGTGGAAAATTTTGGACATTCAAAATGCCGGTTATAAAACAGGGCTGCCTCTGACAAATGAAGTGCCAATGCCCTCAGGAAAAGACAAGATGGAATAATATGTCAGTTATTAGCTGGCAGAAAATCTGAGGTACATTTTTATACCTTCTGTTATTTAACTGTGGATGCAGTCACTGCATGTATAGTGGGCCAGATTATTTCATGTTCTTGCCTGTTTGAAATACTCTGGGGTGGTATCAGGAAGCCAGATCTTTCCAGCAGACTGTTCCCTAGATACCTGACATATGCTCACACACTGTGCTTTAGCCTGGGTTGGCAAAAGATTGGAGCATTTCTAGAACTCTGTCATCCTCTTACCTCCAGCTGGCTACTATCTCTTCTAAGTGTTTGCAGTTAGATACAAGTTAGAAATGTTCAGGACCTTTACCCCATGCTATAGTGCAGGTTCTTGTTATTAAGCTTATATCTGTGTGTGGGTTCATAGTAAATTCTATCCTTTATATTAAGCAAGTACAGAGGGTTTTCTGGTTGTTTTTACCAGATTTGTTCAATAGGCATGAAATATTCATCTTTGGGAAGAAAAGGAAAGCAACAAGCAAACCCAAAACAAAACCAGACAAATAAACAACCCCACATGCACATATGCACACTCACACACACAGACAAAACACCAAAAAACGAACCCCAAAATGAAACAAAAAAACCCCACACCACCATAGGAAAAAGAAAAGAAGGAAAGAAAACAAATCATCTTCTGAGATGACTGAATATTACATGCTGAAAGACTGTAGAATATGTTCTGCGAAGAGAAAATAATTCTTCGATGGAAGAAACTGAGTGAAATAGTAATAATGATTTATTTACAATGTTAGGGATAGCTGTTTGACAGTTCTACTTCCTTGAAAAATCTGTCTGACCCAGAGGAAAAAGATATTGTCATAATAGTCAGAGTAATGTGACTAATTTTCAGCAATTAAAACTTAAACTCTAACAATAATTGTCTTTTTTTCTTCTGGTAGACATTGTAGCCCAGCTATTACACAAATTAAATAATGCAGACCTAAAGATAACTACCATATATCCTATTTTGGCTTAGAAGAATGAAACTGACAGCTAATCAGTGTTTGATAGGCAGTTTGCTAGAGGTGCAGTTTCGTTTAATTGTGGCTTAGTCAGTTTACGGAAACACATCATAACAAAATCAGTTCACTTATTAAGTATTTATTGAGTTATTGAGTCCTTCACTTTACCAAATTTACTGTTCAGAAAGTTAAAGAAATGGTATAGAAAACTAAAGTGAACAACTAATTTGTCAGCAAGAATGATATATGAGGGAAGAAGCCACAGACAGAACAAAAAAACCAAAAAATTGACCAACCAACAAATGAAAACCTAATTATCTAACACCATAGCAAAGCAGGAGATTGATTCTTTGGGAAGTTATACATAAAAGTGAGCTGAATTTGAGTTTCTCATGTGTTGTGGGCAGGAATGAAAAAAGAAAAATCCTGAAAAAGAAAATCCTGGTTTAGCAGATCCATTGCTAACTTTGAATAGTTAAGATTTGTTGCTTATGACACTTAACCAAAAGCCAGACAAACAAATGTGTAAACATTAAACATTTTATCCAGTCAAATATCTTCTACAAAGCTGCACAACTCTTTTTAGAAAACAAAACATTTGGTGTGCTCTACAATTCCTTTTTCACATGTGTGTTTCCCAGATTATGCGGTATGAAGCAATTATAAAAATAATATTTTAGGGAACATACTAAGTTGAATACAAGTGTAGGCCTACATCCCATACAGTCAAAAATGTAGTTATCTTCAATGTATGTTTCAATTTAAAAGCAATGTCAGAATTCATCTACCATGCATTTGATTAATTGTGATATGATTCATGCTGCAGTGGCAGCATTGCAACTGTTGTGACTGAGGCTGATTGACAAACTTACACGTTGTTGTTTATCGCTTTTGTAGGTATTTCTCCAGATATTTGTCAAATGTTACCACAACATTCTGATGGGAAAAAAAAACAAACAAAACAAAACAAAAACAAAATAGCAGAGTTTTCTTTCTAAAGTTGTTGTTATTAATGTCATAGAATAGAATAGAATAGAATAGAATAGAATAGAATAGAATAGAATAGAATAGAATAGAATAAGCCAGATTGGAAGAACCTCCAAGATTATCCAGTTCAACCTATCACTCAACCCTATACAAAGTGCTCTATCCAGTGTTTTCTTGAATACCTCCAGGGATTGTGTAAAGTCAGGGATGTTGTAAAGTCCTGCTTAGTCTAGACCTTCCCAAACTATTGTAGAGGTTGCAGGTAAGCTGGAAATTTTAAGGAATAGTTTAAGGTGAAAAGAAGGTTTTTAGCATTGGTTAGAAACCTGTAGCAAATGTTATTTGGAGTTACCAAATTTTTTTTTTTGTTTTCAGGTAATATTACCTGCTGTGAATCTTTGAAATTTTTCACTTTCCAATAAGGTCATTATATCTTGTAGAGCACAGAAAGAATGTTGAAGGAAGGCAGGAAACAGATTTAGAGATAGCAACTGGAGAAAACAAAGCAGGGGTAGACCAAGCAACTAGGACTGGAAAAAGGGAGTGGAAATGGAAAGAGACATTCTAGCATGCCCAAATGTGGTGTTATCCCTAATTTATAGAGCTCACTTTTTCTTCAGTTGGAAATAGGATAAACATAGTTACACCAAACTTTGAAGGGGACAATCTAAATTGAGATAAGAAATTTTAACCACTCAAATTAGTTTTGGCAGCCTTAACACTGTGATTTTGTAACTCCATTGTTTGCAAATGTGTTAATTCCTACTGGTTGGTTTTTGAGAGTTTGTTTGGGGTATTTGTTTGGTTGTTTGTTTGTTTGTTTTGGAGGTTTGATTGGTTGGATAGTTTGTTTAGTTGCTTTTGTGTTGTTTTTTTTTTTTATTTCTTTTAGGTTTGTTCTTCCCAAGCGTTTTGTTGCCAATAATGATAGTAAGCCATTTGAAGAATATTTGCAGAGATTCATTGTTTTCTCATTAGAATTGTCTTTCATGTTATTTATAGTCTTTCTTAGAGTGGCTTTGATTTAGCAGCATTTTTTTACCAGGTCCTGGAATATATATGAATCATGTCATCAGCTGTCTGTTCCTGGAACTGTTTAATCAAGGACTGGTGTAAGAAAAAAGGTGATGTTTGCAGGGGAGTGAGATAGGAAATACACTGGGTCAAACAGCTGTTTAAATTAAAACTACTGCTGAAAGAAGTTGTTAAGATGTTGTTTGTTTGAGTTATGATATTGTTTGTTGGAGACTAAGAATGGATTCCCCCCTCTGTCTCAAACTTCCTTTCCAACTCTTTGGTGAATTATTTAGGCTCTGACTGATGGTGATTTTATTATTTGGTTTCCATGGAGTTTTATGGTCATCAAAAGACTAAATGCTAATATGAGCCAGGACTTAGGCCCCTTGCATCTTTCTTAGATATCTCTAAACATTTTCAAAATATAGAAATTAAGGAAAAAAAAAACCAACAAAAAAAAAAACCCAAATCATCATCCAACCAATGTTAAAGGCTTGAATGTTAGGAATACAGAAACATTGTCAAAGAAAAGATCTCTTGTTCATGTAACTACATATATTTTCACATATACTTGAAGAGGGCTGTTGCTGATGTGTCCTTTAGTAGGGGGTAGGGAGTACAGTTGATATTCCCTGTGGCAATATCGCAAGTCAGAATTTAATCTTTGGCAAAATCAATTTCAATGGATAAAACCTGATTTGTCATTTTCTTTGAAATGAAATGCTTTCTAATAAACAATGGTGGTGGGTACCTTTCCAAGTTCCTTCAGAAAAGAGTACACGAGCCAACAAGCAAGGCTTTCTCATAAGAGTGTTGGAGGTCAATGAGATAAATAAAACTTCCTTTAACATGCTCAGGCTTAACACTCCCTTTCCCTGGAATAGTATCAAAGGTGAATAATTTTCCCTCTGTAAAGTTTATTGTTTGAGACCTGCTCCTCACCTTAGATAACAATAACACTCCTTGCCTCTTGTCCTGTCCCCTCCCCTCCTCTCCCCCTTCTCCTCCTCTCCCTCCTCCTCCCCTCCCCCCTCCACCCCCCCTTAAAAAGCAGTAGTTTCCATGTCCGGCTTTGTTCTGACACACCTTCTGAAATAATAACTGGAAGTCTTAGTTCTTCATTAGCGCTTTCGTCACAACAGAAAGGTCTACAGAAGCCTGGGAAAACAGAATTGAGCAAGTAGCAATGTGTGCTAAAGTTCAAAGGGTGGGTTTCAGTTACGGTGGTATTTTTCACATGTTAGCTAGCCAAAATGCTGCTTGTTGCTCAAATTAGATGAGTGACTGATCAAAGCATTCATCTTCTGTAAGCCAACTTCAGTTAATACTAAGTATGGGAAAAAGAGGAGAATGTGAACTGAATCTGAAGAGGCAGATAATTTGTAATTGCTAAATGGGAACTTGAGGGGATAGTAGCTGTTTCTTGATTATGTGAAAGAGCTTTATAAAACATGGGTTGAAAACGTATTTCCAAATATTACAATTAATGTAGCATGAATCAGTAGCTTTTTTCACAAACAAGAACCACTTTTTCTGAGAACAGCAAAAGTGTAATGCTTGAGTAAGGTCTTACTTGATTTATATTCTCCCTGGGCCTCTCTAACTGTTCTAATTTTGGAGTTATGTTTCTATTTTTTTTTTTTTTTTTAAACTTAGAATTTGTTCTCCCACAGTATATATGATAAGAACATTTTCTAGCAAGTACCCAACATATTTTCAATTAAATTAATATATTATTTTATGTGTACATTTAAATGTGCTACTTTTCATCCCAGTTATGGATGTATTCACCGAGACATCTACTCAGTTCCTGATAACGACTTGCCATCACTTCTTTCTACTGTAAAATGTAAGCACTTTCATATAAGGAAGTATTCATAATAATGGCTGCAGGAGAGAAACGCATTAATGAAACTAAGTACATTGAACTTCTTGTAGAATATTTGGCTGTGATTAGAATTAGATATATTTTACAGGAGAATATTAATTGTCTGTAGACAATAATTCAAGTATTATATCTAAGAAATTAAATACATGCTACAAAATGCTCATCTAAAATTGATCTAAATTGCATCAGTATATTATTTGTTGGGTTTTTTTAATGCATTGAAGCTCAGTAATGCTTTCTTTCTCATTGACTGTGCTATAGATCATACCTGTAGAAAGAGATTTGTCTTGGAATTGTGAACAAATATTTACTCATGTGTAACATACCATTTAAAGAAAATTCTAAAATTTTTTTCAACATGCTCAGATGTGAAATTCAGACACAAAATATTCCTATCATCCTTTCACTTCCTGAACAGGTATGAATCTTTGGTAAAGATTCTGACACTGTTTCCATTCCTTTCCTACCCTACAGGTATTCTTGAAAGAGGTAGAAGAAAGAGAAGGGGGGAATATTTTCATCAGTATTATTCTCTTTCCCTTTCTGTAAACCTTTCTCTATGTGCTTCATCTATTTCAAGTCTCAAATCTATAAAAATAATATTTTAGAAGAAGAATTCTGTTCAAAGGATGGAAAGGACAGAACTTGTTTCTTAGTATTTATTTCACAGTTGATGTGTCTACGGTAGAGTTCAAATCACAAGTAATTTCACTATCAAAATATGATGATTTATTTTTAAAATATTAGCTTTAGAAAACAGATTTTTATGTTGGCTTTTCTGCCAGCACATTTGTGACAACTCTATGATTTGGAGACAAAACAACATTTTAACAGCAGCTCCTATAAGTTTCATATGAGCTAATCTATTTTCCATCTTTGGAATGAATATAATAGAAGCTAGTGATAAATCCCAAATGGAAATAGGTGGAGTCCCCTTTGTCCACATAAAAATACATAATACAGCCTCCTATGTTTTTTAGTATATAGTTAGCATTTGCTTATTTTATTATGCTAAAAGCTTTGTATTGATCATTTTGCATACAATCTGCCTGTATTTCCCTCTGAATAATAGGAATGAACATGCAGAACTTAACTCAAATTTAATTGAAGCCATAGCCTTCCAATAAACTGCCTTTGCAGAGGGACAAAAGTCATGCTCTTTATAGCTACTGTATACAACATGCTTTGCTATTTCCCAGAGTAACCAAAAATTTCTGGTCAGATGTCAAGGATGGAGTTTATTCGTGTGCCTGTCAAATGGTACTTTCTGTGCATTTTAGTAGAGGGAACAACTTTAACTACTTTTTTTTTTTTCCTCTTGTGCTGAAATTACTGATATTGAAAAGCAGAGTTACTTTATGTGATTCAGAAGGGTGTGAGGAACAATAACATCCAACACTTCTTGGGATGGGAAAACTCCTTTCTTCCCTAGTGAGTGAGGAAGTCTGTCCACACCCAGTATTTTCCAGAGGCCACTCACCAGAAGAAGAGTAAAAGAGGGCAGGGGAAACTGAAGTCAGTATATTGTAGGGATAAGATAAAGGGTGATAAAACAGATGAAGTAATGTTTCTAAAGGTATGTTTCTAACTTTCTAAGAGCAGTTTATAAATGTATATTCACTAGCGATACTTTGTCAAGGCACACTATTAATGTAGCTTGACTACATAATATCTATTTCATGTATGTTTTTTTCCCTAACAACTGGAAATATGGAAGCAGAAGAAAAGAATGAAGCAGGGAGAGTGATTTACCAACAGTATTCTGTGAATTGCAGTAATTCCTCCGTTCTACTGAAATGCTTTTACTCTTATCAGAGAAATATATTAAAAAAAAAAAGACCATACAAAACTGAACGTAAGTTGTATCAATAATCAAGAGATGCAATCAGACCCATGATATCAAATTCTTACTTCAGGGTTCTGAGCAACCACAATGGCATTTTAGCTGCTTACCCTGAAGAATATTGGTTTACAGGCTGCTTAAACTGCCTTTGAACTGATAAGCTCAGATACTTTTGCAGTGGCAGTTGAATCAGACATCCTAAATGAATACATCACCTGAGTGACTTGAAGTTCTTGTCATTCTCAAAAATTTACTCTTTCCTTTTATTGCATAGGCAAACAAAGTCAGGCTGGCTACAAAGCACATTATCTTGACAGATGAAGTCAAGGTCTTCCTAGGAAACACAGTAGGCTGTTTTGTCTGCTAGATATGTATCCAGAGCAGGAGCTGCAATGGAAAACAGTCTAACAGAAAGCTATTGGACTAAGTGGCCAGGAAGATATTCAAGTTCTGGTAAAAAACGTAGGTTTTCCCCATAAATACTAACTCAATAACCCAAGCAAGCCCTGAGACTATTCAGCAAACAGTGTGCACAAGCAGTAACTCTGATTGGAAGTCTACTTTTGAGGCAATAGCTGCATATCAGTACAAATGCATCAAGAAACACAAGCCAGGAATTTTGGGATTGCTAACTGTGGACATCTGTTTTGAATGTCTGCCACTGACTGATGAACACACATGGAACACATAGAAAAAAAAATATTTTTCTGTAGATAGGAACTTTGTGAAATCCTCTGGATAGTCTCTCGTAACTTGGTAATAGCTCAAATTTGTTTTTGTTTCAGTTGGCACAGTGAAAACATAAAATATTTTTAAATTTTTGCTTTCAAAAGTGAGTTCAGAAGGGTAAAAAATGTGATGAGTGAAATGTGATGTGAAAGAATTACCGTGTTTTGTTAGTACTTTTAAAGAGAGTCTGGATCTTCCTAACAACAAAATAAAACACCTCAGATAACAACATGTAAGGATCTTGTTGCAGCCATGGTCAAAACAAACAAACAAATGAACAGCTTAGCCATTTAAGATGCATGAGACACATATGTTAATCACCCTATTTTATTCCTGTAAAACTTGAGAGGATCCACACTCTGTCATCACTTTTACTTACCTGTGATTCACTTCAAAGAGTTTCCAGAATGAGATTTAGGGGTCAGATTGCACATTCCTTCACTCCCATAAAGTACTAAAAATTCTCTTCCAATAACAGTATTGTAGAGAAATGGACACATTCATGTGGCTGATCATTCAGGGAACATTTTCCCAGAAAAATTGTGTAGTTTTGACTAATGCAAAAGTAAATTTTAAACTAAATTTTATCTAAACTCAATTGGCATCTGCCCATTCATCTTTGCAGTCAAAGAAAAATCAAGTAATGCTAAAAACTTTAAACCGTAATGAATTATTTATTCTTCCACAAGTTAAAGTGCTTCCCCAAATGCTAAGAGTGAGGTATTTGTCTGTTTGCTAGTTTTGAAGCACAAGTTGCAGAAACACACTCTTGGACTATTTCTTCACTTCCAGTTTTTGGTAGAAATACAAACCACAAAGGTGCTTTATTTCCTTAGCTGGGATTTTTGCCCCTCATTCAAAAGAAGTGAAGTCAGCTTTTTTTTTTAGTCAATAGGAATGGAGCTATCTATAATGCAAGGTTTTTATGCATGGATTCTTAATTGCACAGAAGATTTTTTTTTTTTCTTGTTGAATGTAATTTATGATGAAAAGAAGGGATGGTGTTTAAATTAATTTTCAGTAAATAAAGTCAAAACTAGGTGAAATCAAAACAAAATACTGATGTTTTCAGGAATTTTAGATCACTTCTATTTTGCCTGACAGGTAACTGTCAGGGGTCAAGTCAAATTTGCAGCTGATATTCAATACCATGCTGCTGTCATGCCAGCTTCAAAATGAAAGTGCTTGCTGGAGCAAGGTGTTATGGGGCTTGGAGTTCAGATTGTAACATGAGAGAGTTTTTTGTGTTACTTTCCCTCACTTCTGTGTTTGGGGCAATTGGGCTGTGTTAAACCACCACAGTCCATTTATTTGTCCCTCAACGTGTGGCTCGAAAGCATCTGTCTTAACTAAGACAGTCGACTTTGGCAGGAGACAAAATGGTTGAGATAAGGAGAAGTGAGATAGCATAAGGATTCAGTTAAGGCTTGAAGCTTGTTAAGAGAGTTTTATGTAAGTTTCGTTTCTGTGATGTCTTCACTATGACCATGTATTTGCTTTCCAGGGTAGGCTGTGGCAAATGTGCTGGTGTTCTCTGACGAGTAATTTTACAATTTCTTGGGGTGCAAATCCAACCCACAACAAGGATGGAGAAGGATGGGGGATTAGGCCACTGACTTCTGCTGCTGCTTCTGCATTTTGATGCTGTTTTTTTTCCCAAATAGGCTAATGTAATTATGCATTGCATTGCCTCATGTTTCTCAGTAAAGCTTTTTATTCCAACCTGGATCTTTTTTGGTGTTAATTTCCTTCACTATCGTATTGGGGGAAAATAATAGAATCATAGAATGATAGAATGGTTTAGGTTGGAAGAGACCTCAAAGATTATCCAGTTCCAACCCCCCGCCATAGGCAGGGGCAGTTCCCACTAGATCAGGTCACTCAAGACCTCATCCAGCCTGGCCTTGAACACATCCAGGGAGGGAGAAGCCACAACCTCCATGGGCAACCTGTTCCAGCATCCTGTCACCCTCACTGTGAAGAACTTCCTCCTAACATCCCGTTTAAATCTCCCCTCTGCCAGTTTAAACCCATTCCCCCTCGTCCTGTCATTACAAGGCTTTGTGAATAGTCCCTCCCCAGCCTTCCTGTAGGCCCCCTTCAGATACTGGAAGGTTACTATAATGGGCTGTTTTAAACCATTACAGTAACATATTTTGGAGCACAGCTTTTTATCAGGTGAATACTTTCCAGTGAAATATTCTTAATAACATTAGTGACCTTCACCACATTCCTTACCAGCATATTTTTGGTCCAAAAAAATGTCAAAGTCAGTGCAAATGTAGACCCACCATGTAGAAAGCGTTAGTATGTGAACTATTGCAGGAGCTTGAACCACTCCAGGTCACAGGATGTTAGGGGTTGGAAGAGACCCAAAGAGATCATTGAGTCCGGCCCCCCTGCCAGAGCAGGACCATACAATCTAGCTCACATCACAGAGGAATGCATGCAGATGGGCCTTGAAAGCTTGCAGAGAAAGAAACTCCATAGCCTGTTCCAGCGGTCTGTGACACTGACAGTTAAAGAAGTTCCTCCTTGTGTTGAGGTGGAACCTCCTGTGCAGCTTACATCCATTGCTCCTTGTCCTATCACAGGGAACAAGTGAAAAGAGTCTGTTTCCCCCCTCCTGACACCCAGCCCTCAGATATTTATAAACATTCATTAAATCCCCTTTCAGTCTTCTCTCTCCAGACTAAAAAGCCCCAGCTCCCTCAGCCTCTCTTCATGAGGCATTGATTGATGGGCCCAGACATTATCCACCCCAGGGTGTTAAGAGAGCTGGCTGATGTCATGGTAAGACTGCTCTCCATCATCTTTGAGAAGTCACAGGCATTGGGGGACATTCTAAAAGACTGGAAGAAAGCTAATGTTGCCCCCATCTACAGGAAGGGCTTAATGGAAGATGAAGGAAATTACAGGCCCATCAGCCTTACTTTGATCCCTGGGAAAGATATGGAAGAAATCCTCCCAGGGGCTATCACTAGTCACATAAAGCTTGTGATTGGGATAAGCCAGCACATATTCACCAAGGGGAAAATGGCTCACAGGCTGCACCCAGACTGTGGAGGTAAATAGCTCCTTTTCATAACTGTCACAAGTGGATTATCTCAGCAAAGTGCTGTTTAATCTTTGTAAGTGGTCTGGCATCCACCCTGGTCACCAAGCTGGAAAAACATGGACTTGATGGGTGGACAACTCACTGGATAAAGAATTGGCTGGATGGTCGCACGCAGAGAGTGGTGATCAAGGGCAAAATGTCCACCTGGAGATCAGTGACAAGTGGCGTCCCTCAGGGGTCAGTGCTGGGACCAGTGCTGTTTAACATCTTTGTCAGTGACATGGACAGAGGAATCGAGTGCACCCTCAGCAAGTTTGCAGATGACACCAAGCTGTGTGGCACAGTTGACTTGCTAGAGGGCAGGGATGCCATCCAGAGGGACCTGGACAGGCTGGAGAGGTGGGCCCAGGCTAACCTCATGAAATTTAACAAGGCCAAGTGTAAGGTCCTGCACCTGGGTCGCTGCAATCCCAAGCACAAATACAGGCTGGGTGGTGAGTGGCTGGAGAGCAGCTCTGAGGAAAAGGACCTGGGGGTCTGGGTGGATAAGAAGCTCAACATGAGCCT
>VWZI01023054.1:0-45208 GCA_013396835.1 Psilopogon haemacephalus
TGAGTGGCTGGAGAGCAGCTCTGAGGAAAAGGACCTGGGAGTCTGCGTGGATGAGGAGCTCAACATGAGCCAGCGGTGTGCACACGCAGCTCAGACAGCCAACCGTGTCCTGGGCTGCATTAAGAGAGGCATTACCAGCAAGGCAAGGGAGGTGATTCTCCCCCTTTACTCTGTTCTCGTCAGACCCCACCTGGAGTACTGTGTGCAGTTCTGGAGCCCCCAGCANTGTGTTCAAGGCCAGGTTGGATGAGGTCTTGAGTGACCTGATCTAGTGGGAGGTGTCCCTGCCTGTGGCAGGGGGTTGGAACTGGATGATCTTTAAGGTTTATTCCAACCTAAACCATTCTATGAAGTTTCTAAACCGCTGTCAATCGTATTTGAAAGGTCATGGCAGACTGGTGAAGTTCCTGCTGACTGGAAAAGGGCAAACATAACACCCATCTTCAGGAACGGAAAAAAGGACGACCCTGGGAACTGCAGACCAGTAAGCCTCACCTCTGTGCCTGGCAAGATCATGGAGCAGATCCTCCTCAAGGCTCTGCTATGGCAAATAGGAAACAAAGCAGAGGTGATTGGTGCTAACCAGCATAGCTTCACCAAGGGCAAATCATGCCTAACAAATTCGGTGGCTTTCTATGATAAAGTCACAGCAGCAGTGGACAAGGGAAGGGCAACTGATGTCATCTACATGGACCTGAGTAAGGCAGTTGACTCTGTCTCACATGACATCTTGGTCACCAAACTGGAAAAACACAGACTTGATGGGTGGACAACTCGCTGGATAAGGAATTGGCTGGATGGTCGCACACAGAGAGTGGTGATCAAGGGCACAATGTCCACCTGGAGACCAGTGACAAGTGGCATCTCTCAGCGGTCAGTGCTGGGGCCAGTGCTGTTCTACACAGACAGATGCACATAGACTTAAATTCATTCTGCCTACCCTGCAAGCTTTCTGGCCTTGTTCCAGCACCTATCCAAAAGCCATGTGGCTGTCATGGAGCATCACTGAGTCTGGACTAAGAAACCGAACCTCTCAGGATTTAACCACTACACCACATGGCTAAAGGTGCTCTGCAGCTTCTGACTGGAATGAGGATGCCTCTTGGCTTTCTCAGAGCATGAACAGAATAGATTCATATCTGTCTGCAGTTGTGCTTAGATATTTCTATCTAGTTTGCAGATCACACCAAGCTGTGTGGCACAGTCAACACGCTAAAGGGCAGGGATGCCAGCTAGAGGGACCCAGACAGGCTGCACAGGTGGGCCCAGGCCAACCTCATGAAATTCAACAAGGCCAAGTGTAAGGTCCTGCACCTGGGTTGGTGCAATCCCAAGCACAAATGCAGGCTGGGTGGAGAATGGCTGGAGAGCAACCCTGAGGAAAACAAGCTGGGGGTCTAGGTTGATGAAAAGCTCAACATGAGCCAGCAGTGTGCATGTGCAGTACAGACAGCCAACAGTGTCCTGGGCTGCATTAAGAGAAGGGTGGCCAGCAGGTCAAGGAAGGGGATTGTCCCCCTTTACTCTGCTCTCGTCAGACCCCACCTGGAGTACTGTGTACAGTTCTGGAGCCCCCAACACAGGAAGGACGTGGAACTGTTGGAGCAAGTCCAGACGAGGGCCATGAAGAGTATCAGAGGGCTGGAGCACCTCTGCTATGCCGACAGGCTGAGAGAGTTATAGCTCTTCAGCCTGGAGAAGGGAAGGCTTCAAGGAGACCTTATATCAACCTTCCAGTATGTGAAGGTGGCCTACAGGAAGGCTGGGGAGGGGCTATTTACCAGGTCTTGTAATGACAGAATGTAGTAGTTTGGGAGTTATCCCCCCACACCCTACTTCTGAAATCACCTAGACTTGACTCAGGTGGAAGTTAATGAATGAAGCTTTATATTCACAGCTTTGCATAATATACAAGCAGATATTTACAATATATTACAGATATTTCCTAGAATTATAGAATGGTTTAGGTTTGAAGAGACCTCAAAGATGATCCATGTATATACAGTAAAAAGATAATACAAAAACACCACACTCCTCCCAGAGACCAGAGTCCCCAAGAGGGCTTCCCAACCACCCTTCCACCTTTCCCCCACCACCCTATCTTATCCCAGTATCTTTCTTATGTGTCACATAAGTGAGGAAGATAAGCCAAGGAGGATTAGAAATTGGTTAGTTGGGTTACACAGATGCAGCTGGAAGGCAAGGAGAGGGAGAGACCAAGAGCCCGGACCTCAGACCCGAGCAGCTCTGTCTTATCTGTGTTTGGGTTCTTACTTTTGTATTGGTCAGCAAATGTATGAGTGAAGGAGACATCACCAATATTTTTCTTTCTCAGCTTATAACCTCAAACCAGCACACAGAATGAAGGCTAATGGGTTTAAACTGACAGAGGGGAGATTTAAACTAAATGCTAGGAAGAAGTTCTTTACAGGTTGCCTGGGGAGGTTGTGGCTGCTCCTTTCCTGGAGGTGCTCAAGACTAGGTTGGATGAGGCCTTGAGTGATCTCTTCTAGTGAGAGGTGTCCCTGCCTATGGCAGGGGGTTGGAACTGGATGATCTTTGAGGTCACTTCCAATCTAAACCATTCTATGATTCTAAGCTATTTCAATATTAAAATACAGAACTAAGTAAAATAATTACTATTTTCACACAGATCACGAAAAAGTATATAAATGCTAACCATGCATACATATATCAAAATGAACTAACTGAAATTCTAAAATCTTTCATTAGTAGCTCCTGCATAAACTGAAACAGAAAACTGAGAGGGTAAGTAAAAATTGCCTTAGACAGAAAAAAATATTCTGTGACCTTCTGAGTGTATTGCTCTTTTTTTAGCAGCAATACTATGGCACTGATGGCTAAATCTAATGAAATTTTTTTAAAGTCTCTTCAAAGAACAAAAAGGGAACAAATATTCAAGAACAGTAAAATGTGTTCACCTAATTAAAATAAATAATCCTTTAAACAACACAGAGGACAATAAAGCCTTATTAAATATTCATAGAGAGACAGAGACCCAGGCATAACAGTTCAGAGCCCATCAAGGTCAATGAAAGACTGTGAGTATACGCCAAAAGTTCACTGAAGAAGAGCTTAAAGGAATGAACTCAAATTTTACTTTCAACTCATGAAGAATACTGGTTGACAAGTTAGTGGTGAGTAGTGATGCATCAGTTGATTCCATACAGAGATGAAGGCAGTGCTACCACAGACAGAAACAATGCACTATTGATGAAATGTAGTTTTCTGTCAGAAAGGTACTTCCATTATTTAGAGCAGGATGTAGTCAGCAATTTCTCCTCTAGATACTGAACACTGTCCATGACTTTGATTAGTAGTGTATAGTGATATAACCTGGGTTGTAAAATGCAGAGAAAGTAACACCAAAACCAAGCAAAGTAAGAGAAATGAGACATGCTATGACAAAGATTCCAATGCAACAGACTGACTGCTTAGCTGCAGACAAATAGTGCTCAAGGAATGCTGATTGGCAATGATAAAGATTTGTAATGGAGAAGCACCTGGAACCCAGGCATTTTAGCTTAAAGTGGCTAAAATAAATCCAGACACTTACATAAGACATATGAGTTGCTGTTCCTTAGGCCTTATCTGAAAACTCCAGAGAATATCAGACATCATTCACTATATTAACTAAAATATGACACCTCAAAGAAAATATTTTGTCAGATTCTAAGTAAAATTAAGAGATTTTAAAAAAAAATAGGACTAGTTTAATGAAAATCCTAGGCTGCTTACAATTCAGAATGTAGAAATCAGCCTTGTATTTCTGATGTATGAAATGTATTAATTACTGCAGCTTTATATAGCCATCTTTTAATCTCTATTAATGTGAAGGGTTAAGCCCCCCTGGCGCCCCCTGTCTTTTCCCAAGGAATGGTTTCACCCTTTTCCCAGGTTGCATGGTTAGACACTCCCACTTCCTGCTAGGATTTTGGGACTATAAGAGGGGGAACCCAGTGCCCTGCGGGGCTCTCTCTCTCTTCTCCCTTCTCCGCTTACCCTCGTGCCGGCAGGTCGAGCACTTGCTCGCGCTCTGTGCTGCTGCAGCACGTGTCTCCCTGCCGCCCTGTGTTCCAGCACCGATAGTGTCCGCTGAAGACTGGGACTGAGACTTTTCGCTATAGGATTCCTGCATCCTGCTTTCCAGAGCCAATCGAACTTCAGCTGCCTGCCGCGGTTGTATTTTCTTCCCTTTTTTCCCCCTCTCCCTGGTCTCTGTACCCTTTTCCCTTATTCCCCATATCCCAAAGCTTGTTTCCCTTTCTCCCACCTGCTGTAAAAAATCCCTTTCCCTCTTGCTTGTTGTTAAAGTTTACCCTTTTTACTTCCAAATCGTTTCTTTGAGTTTTTATTGGGCTTTTGGGCTGAGGGTGGGGGCAGCTAGCCTCAACCCAATACAATTAATTAAAAATATAATTAATTACATGGCAGTATGCGAAGTTTCATAAAAAAGAGAGAGCCCTTTATATGCTGTTACCTCTAAAAGTGATTAAAGTGTGATTTCTTCCATCAGGGTGAATGAAGAGTAACAAATTGCCCACTATATTTGCAAATTGAACAAAAAAACCTTGCTTATTGAACACCTGAATTATTTAGAACAGATTGATGTATCTCAGTTGTGCGAATAAGTATCAGGAGAATAAAACTCTCACTTACAAGAACTCCCGAATGGTAACTACCTGGAACACCAAAAATAATCACAATATCATTCTTCTACTGAACAAGAAGAGAATTAAGCATCTCTCTGGACAGCGCAGCCAGTAATATGCAGATTGTAAAGAGCAGCATAAAAGCAATTCCTAAAGTTAGGGTGAGACTCTTCCAAAAGTGAGTGACTGAACATGACCCTGGGAACTACAGACCAGTAAGCCTCACCTCTGTGCCTGGCAAGATCATGGAGCAGATCCTCCTCAAGGCGCTGCTATGGCAAATAGGAAACAAAGCAGAGGTGAATGGTGCAATGGACAAGTGAAGGGCAACTGATGTCATCTACCTAGACCTGAGTAAGACCTCTGACTCTGTCCCACATTACATCCTGGTCACCAAGCTGGAAAAACATGGACTTGATGGGAGGACAACTCGCTGGATAAGGAATTGGCTGGATGGTCGCACACAGAGAGTGGTGATCAAGGGCACAATGTCCACCTGGAGACCAGTGACAAGTGGTGTCCCTCAGGGGTCAGTGCTGGGACCAGTGCTGTTTAACATCTTTGTCAGTGACATGGAGAGAGGAATTGAGTGCACCCTCAGCACGTTTGCAGATGACACCAAGCTGTGTGGCACAGTTGACTTGCTGGAGGGCAGGGATGCCATCCAGAGGGACCTGGACAGGCTGGAGAGGTGGGCCCAGGCTAACCTCATGAAATTTAACAAGGCCAAGTGTAAGGTCCTGCACCTGGGTCGCTGCAATCCCAAGCACAAATACAGGCTGGGTGGTGAGTGGCTGGAGAGCAGCTCTGAGGAAAAGGACCTGGGGGTCTGGGTGGATGAGAAGCTCAACATGAGCCTGCAGTGTGCACACGCGGCTCAGACAGCAACTGTGTCCTGGGCTGCATTAAGAGAGGCATTACCAGCAGGGCAAGGGAGGTGATTCTCCCCCTTTACTCTGCTCTTGTCAGACCCCACCTAGAGTACTGTGTGCAGTTCTGGAGCCCCCAGCACAAGAAGGACATGGAACTGTTGGAGAGAGTCCAGAGGAGGGCCACGAAGATGATCAGAGGGCTGGAGCACCTCTGCTATGAGGACAGGCTGAGAGAGTTGGGGCTTTTCAGCCTGGAGAAGAGAAGGCTTCGGGGAGACCTTATAGCAGCCTACCAGTATCTGAGGGGGGCCTACAGGAGGGCTGGGGAGGGACTGTTCACAAGGTCTTGTAATGACAGGACGAGGGGGAATGGGTTCAAATTGGCGGAGGGGAGATTTGAACGGGATGTTAGGAAGAAATTCTTCACAGTGAGGGTGGTGAGGCACTGGAACAGGTTGCCCAGGGAGGTTGTGTCTGCTCCCTCCCTGGATGTGTTCAAGGCCAGGCTGGATGAGGTCTTGAGCGACCTGATCTAGTGGGAGGTGTCCCTGCCTGTGGCGGGGGGTTGGAACTGGATGATCTTTAAGGTTTTTTCCAACCTAAACCATTCTATGATTCTATGATCCTAGCTTACGATTGCTGGAGATGGCAACACCCGCTCCCTTTGTCCACTGCCTCTCCCTCTTGAAGGGTCTTTACCTATCTATCCCTATGCACCAATTATGAGATCCATCCCATCATCTCTCAGTGATGCCAATGACATAATAACCTTGTAGACTTGCACATATTTGCAATTCTTCCTGTTTGTTGCCCATGCTCCTTGCATTAGTGTAGAGGCATTTCAGTTGTGCCTCTATTGGAGCTGACTTAGCCACTGTTTTTCCCTTACCCTGTTCTTTGGGAACTTTTTTCTCAGTCTGTACTTCAACCCTAGGGTCAGATCCCACCTGTCCACGCTTAGACTCCATTGTAGCTATCAGCCTACTTCTGCCCCTCACGTCATCACTACCACATGGATTACCACTTGATGTTTCATTGCTGGCAGTTACTACCTGAAAGAAATCTGGCTCATCTCTGCAAGACTTCAACTGCATTATTTTGTACCCAGCATGCTTCTGGCCAGCAGGCTGAGAACCCTTACTAATCCCCCATTGCTCCCACACTGGTGTGTCTTCCCACACCTTGCCACACAGAAGCCTGATGACTTTGTCTCCCTCCACCTTCACATCCTATTTATGGGTGGGATGATTCCTACATATCACAGAGCTAAATGTACAAATCACAGCAGCCAAAGGTCAGAGTATGTTCCTGTTGAATACCAAGCTTTCTTCATGAAATGTAAAATCTTTAGAATCATAGAATTTTTACGTTGGAAAAGATCTTTAGGATTGTTCAATCCAACCATTAACCTAACACTACCAAGTCCAATGCTAAACCATGTCCCTAAACACCACGTCTCCACATCTTTTAAATACTTCCATGGAAGGTGACTCAGCTACCTCCCCAGTAAGTCTATTCCAGCACATGAGAACCCTTTTAATGAAAACATCTTTTCTAATACCCAATGTAAACCTTCCCTGGTGCAACTTGAGGCCATTTCCTCTCATCACATCACATCACTTATTACTTGAAAGAAAAGATAATCACCCACATGACTACAATCGCCTTTCAGGTACTTGTAGAGAGCTTTCATAAACTCATGCTCACTGGGCCTGATTGTCTGGTTGTCCGGTATGTGATACATGATGGCATTCAAAATGATCTCTCCGTAGCTTTGCTCATGATGAAGGTCAAGTTGGCAGACATGCAGTTTCTCCTCCCTTCCTTGTAGATGAATATCACATTCAGTAGCCTCCACACAGCTGTGACCTCTCCTTCTAGGCAGGACTGCTGATAAATGATTGATAGTGTCTTTGTGAGCACTTTCACCAGCTCCCTCAATACCTTTGGATGAATCCCATCCAGTGCCATATACTTGTGTCTACATGCTACAGCACATCATTTACCATTTCTTCTTCAATTATAGGAGCTTCATTCTGCTCCACTTCCCTGTGTTCCAGCTGAGTGGGCTGAGTATCCAGGAAACAACTTGTCTTGCTATTATCAATTGAGACAAAGAAAATATGAAGTTCTGCAGCTTTTTCATGATTCTTTGTCACTGTGTTTCTGTCTGCATCCAATAAGGGATAGAGATTCTCCTCAGCTCTCATTTTGTGATTATTATATTTAAAGAAACATTTTTACTGTCTTTTATGGCAGTGGGCAGATTAACTTCTAATTGGACTTCAACTCTTCTAATTTTCTCCTTACATAACCTCTTGACATCCCTGTTGCCCTTTTGAGTTACCTGCCCCTTCTTTGAAAGGTCATAAACTCCTTTTTTTCCTGAGTTCCAGCCAAAGTTCTATTTTCAGACAAGAGAATCTTATTCCTCGACATCCCACCTTTCAGATAAAGAATATTTTATGAGCCTCCTTGTCCTGATTGGGTGGTCTATCTACCTTTTTGGCCTTCTACTGATTCTTGTCCATTAAACACTCAGACCTGTAATCATCATCATTAAGCAACAGTCAATCAAAACACTCCCTAACATACAGAGCTACCCCACCACCTACACTTCCCATTCTATCCCTTCAGAAGAGTTTCTAGATCTCCATTGCTATATTTGAACTTATTTACACTGAACAGATCTGGAAAAAATGTGATTGTTTGAGATGTAGCTTTCAATTAACATTAAAGAAATGGACAAATGAAGTTGCAGAAATGTGAACCTGTAGGCCAAAATTGGTTTGTATTTGAAGAAATCAAACCTTTTTTTAAAACTTAAGGTAAACGCACAACTTCATTAGTGTCTCAGATTTCATTCCATTTAACTGTTACTGATCCTTTAACCTTTTTGATCTTGCAGTGACTAGACACCAAGCACTTAGCTTTCAAGCTTACCTTTCTATTCATTAAAGTATTCAAATCTAATCAGATGATAGCAAGCTACAACCTACGGTGAGTTAATTTAACTTTTTCATGCGTATAACTCCTCAAAACCATATAAGACACATCTGAGGTAAAAGATTTCATTCTGTTTGTTATTACTGCTAGGCATGTTGTTACACTTCCTGAAGCAAATTCAAATTCTACCAATCATACAGCAGCTTTAGGTAAATTTAAATTAATTTGTTTTCCACATACCGTATCTCTAACAGTTCTATTCATGGGCCTGTTGTGTACTTGACTGAAGAAACACTCTCCTTCAGGGAGTCTTTGCTTGATTTATTTCTTGTTTTCTTGTTTCTCAAACTCTTTAATAAAAGTGATACAGAATGACAGTGTTGTCTACAGGTACCCTTCAGGTGTGAAAAAACATAATGGCTCCGGTTACAGTTATGGGATTGTGAGCAAAAGCAAAGAGACTCAAAGCAAGTGAAGAAATTTCTACAAAAGCCAGTGTTGAGAAATTACTGGGTTTCCATAGCATTGAGAAGAAAAATGTAAGAGCTAAAATTGTATTTTCTATACCAAATAGATAAAGTATCTTACAAGGCTTGGGAAAAAATCTTACAAAAAGTCTTGTATCAAGTCCAAGCTTTCTGACTTTGCTGTATACATTACATTAGAGATGAAAATCAAATCACTGATAAGAAAATGGGCTGCTATAAAAAACTATCACCTTCTTAAACTGTCATACAGTAAAAGGACAGAATGTCTAGCCTACTTCCACAGTCCAACTGTGTCTCGGCATGCAGGATGAAGTTAGAGTTTTCCGTTTGTCTAACGTATACCAACGCTGACCTGGTACCCACATAGTCTGATGACCTAATCCAAATACATGCTGAGAAGATAGAATTTGGTTCTAATTCTATTACTTCTCTGAAATACATAAAACATTTTCCAGTTTTTTCTATTGAAATGGTAGAGGACCCTGGTACTACTGAAAGACCTTTTACATATTTAACCTTGCTACACACATTTACACAAACTACACATTGTTGCACAAACTAAAAAACAAAAGCAAAACCAAACAAAACAAAAAAAAATTAAAACACCCAATAATAATAATAATTAATTAATTAATTTTAAAAAACAAAACCAAAAACCAAACAAATAAAACAGCAAGCCACATCAAGCACAGTTACTTACTGGACTGGTAAAGATTCCTGCCCCAACACATCTCAATCCTCTCTGACATTAACTGTTCACATTTATTCTGTCAGGAAGAAAATCGAGATACAAAATCTATTATTTTCCATAATGTTCCAGAAGCAGGTAATGAATCAAAGAGAAAATAAATCCTGGAAAACTGTAGAAATTAACTTTGGTTAAGTTTCTATCTGTCCTGGACACCCCCAAAATTCCTTCCTTCTCTCTCTCCCCAGGCCCTGCCCCCCAGGTTTTGGATAGGAGAAAAAGGCACGAAACTGCTTCCCTGTCCCCAGCCCTGTGCACTTGCGAAGAGGGGACACCAGAGCGCCCTTTTGCA
Source organism: Psilopogon haemacephalus (assembly GCA_013396835.1). Classification (NCBI taxonomy): domain Eukaryota; kingdom Metazoa; phylum Chordata; class Aves; order Piciformes; family Megalaimidae; genus Psilopogon; species Psilopogon haemacephalus. The sequence continues at coordinate 10,020 of VWZI01023054.1, forward strand.
CGTGTGGAGGGCTGCACCGCCAACCCGAGCAGGGATTTTAACTCCCTGTCGGCTGAGTTTTCATGACCACGATGTATTGGCAAATTAACATCTTGTTTAAAAAGGCATAAATAGGCAAGGGAAAAGGCGCAAGGGTTCCCACCGTAAAGTTCCCATCTGAGAGGTTCCCGCCTGAATGCTCCCCGTTTGGTGCACTGTTGGTAGCACCCGGACCCGGTTTCTCTGGGCCTTCCTAACAGCCAGTTTCCTCTTGCTACCTGGCTCTATCCTGATTGAGGGATGGAAGCAGTTTGGCTCTTCCCTCTTCGGCTGTTGGAGGCAGCGATTCCCACAGAGCTCTGCCTCGTGGCAATAACATATTTGAAATACCGGACTTTGCTTTTGAATCCGATTGGATATTATTTATAGTCAAACCAATCAAGCCGCAGAGAGAATAACAGCAAGGATTCCACAGCGAGCATCATTCTCCTCAACATAACGAGTAAGCTGTTGCTCCCTTAATTCTCTCCTTCACATATTGTTAGCGGGGTAAAAGCCATTTATATCTTAGCCTTTTTCCATTTTCTGACTTAGTAAATTTCCAAATTTGTCTATAGCACCTTTTGAAGATTTTTCCCAACCAAATCAAAACTTGTTAATCAATTAAAAATTAATTCTGTATATTGTTGAAGGTGGGGGTTTCTGGGAATAAAAATAATTTTAGTTTTGTAATTCCTGACTCGACCACATTAATCCCCCTACCCTTCACAACAACATCCTGACTTAAAGTAGTATTTTTAACACTATTAATTTATTAAATAATTATTTTGGAAGGCATGCCATCTCACAAGGGCTGTGTGTTAAAAACACAGAGAGCTCTTAACTGCTTTAGAAAAAAATATTGTCATATCTGTAGTGAATAGGAAAATTTACTGATACTACTGATGTGATTTCCCAAATTAGTGAAGATTTTAATACATGAAGAGAGTAAAACTCAAACATTAGTCTGTCTAGAAATTAATCTGTATCTATTTTGAGATCCTCAACATGTAGTTATCATGAGTATTAGTAGTATCTATGAAAGCTCACCTAGCCGAAGCAAAAGCAGAAAAATAACATTAAGAACTTCTCATGTCTTGTTCCAAACTCTGGGCTTTCAAAGTTACTGATTTACAGAGAAGAGCCATCATTCATTAAAATCTCCTCTAATTCCTTTCCTACTTAAGTATTCTGTTGTTTTCTTTGACTCTCCTGTGGTACTAACAGACTTGAGATTCAAAAATTAAACAATTAGAAGGAATAAAATTATATACCAAAATAATTTATTCAATCCCTCCTCATTTCAAGATCTTATGTTGATCTATTTGTACAGTCAGAAATTTTACCATCATGTGTGTTACTGATGCAGTAGTGATTTGAAAATCTAATTGGCTTCAGATATTTTCTTTCCAGGACTGTAAATAACAGTACATGGGTAAAAGCATTCACCAGATGTAAATGAAATTTTGCCAAGGGTTAAAGAGTGGAATTAGTTTTGTTTGGATTAAGTATTGGTAAAATAAGAAGTCTAACAAAAATATGAAAGAAATATCTAAGCACAACTGCAGACAGATATGAATCTATTCTGTTCATGCTCTGAGCAAGCCACGAGGCAGCTTCATCCTGGCCAGAAGCCGCAGAGCAGCTTTAGCCGTGTGGTGTTGTGTTTAGCCCCTGAGAGGTTGAGTTTATTCGTCCAGACTCAGTGATGCTCCATCACAGCCACATGGCTTTGGGATAGGTGCTGGAACAAGGCCAGAAAGCTTGCAGGGTGGGCAGAATGAATTTAAGTCTATCTGCATCTGTCTGTGTAGAACTGCCAGATGCTTTGAAAAGTGTGGGGTTTGTGTATTGAAAAAGTATCAGGAAATAAGAAGTTTGTTGCTTTGTTTCTTTGCTCTAGTTTCCTAGTTGAGGCATAACTGAGTTGAAAGGAATACCTCCCTTAAAAACAAAAGGCTCATCTGACTGTAAACCATCTTCCCTCACAAGCCCATGCCTAGTATTTGAGGTATATTTTTCAAATTATTCTAGTATTAGAGAAAATTATTTCCTTATTTTCTTCTAATATTTACAAATTCTTAGTTATGCAAAATAGATTTAGCATAAGAAGGAAAATATTCTTAGGGGAAATAAAAAACAGAATAGCTCAGACAGAGAAAAAAGGCAGCAGGTCAGGCACCACAGGAAAGTAGCCAGCTATATTATTTCTTCGTAGCTAAAGTTAACTGCACCATTAACCGTATCAGAGTTAGTTCTTTAGGTAAGAGCAAATCACCAACTGAGTGCCCATCTGGGTTGATTTGGTCTGACTAGACATCCAGAAAAATGAAGGGCTACAGGCTTTCTTCTACCTTCTGCCTAGCTGCAGAAGGCCTAGTTATGGTATTAAACTATAAATCTGCCTTTCCCTGCTCGGATTCTCACACAATACATGTGCATCTGGAAACACCATATACCCAACGATGCATCACTAATTGGAATCTCATTTCACACATATGAAGATAGGAAAGAAAACCTATCTTTTGCTTCTAGAGATCAATCATGGCAAACAGCAAGAGGCAAACAGCTCGGTTTTTGGAGTAATGCCATTCCATTTACATTTGTTAGGAGAAAAATTACTGTCATTGTAGATAAGCCGTGCTGCTTCTAGAGATTGGCACGTCTCAGATTAATAGTGGCCAAGGAGAGGATATGGGCTTTGATAATAGGTATGTAACTCCATGTCACCAGGTGCAAGACTGTTCAGAAGAACATGAAAACCCAGTGTGGTATCACAATTGCCTTCAGTAGTACTGCCTAGCAGAAATAAAATCATTGTTCAGATTTTCTTTATCAGAGGACCTCTCCTTTACTACCAAAGAAGAAAGAAAAAAAAAAAAAAAAGAGTGCCAAAATGCATCCTTTTTATATTGTAAATAGGTGAGAGTTTTCATTTATTAATTCAGGTGAATAATTAATACGAATGAATGGTTGCATTCGTAGTCACACACAAAAGGAGTGCTAAAAAATTGTATTTGAATTGCATGAATTTCATTAAGATGCAGTAAAATTGAAAATATGATCAGACTGAAATCAATATAGAGAAAAGCAAAGCTATTCTTAGCAGTGGTCATTAAGCCTCAGTACAAACTAAATGCTTATTTTAGAAAGATGAGAAGTTATAGTTACAATCACTAAACCGCTCTCCTTTCAGCTAACTAGAAATCATTACTACAGTAACATATTTCAATGACATCCTGCACTAGAATGAAAAGCCTAATTAAGCCAAATACTCTAAATATATTATGTAGGCAATATAAATAATTTTCTACCTTAAATTACTTTGGGCAGATAATTTTTCTTTGACAAACCTACAAAAACACCATGCCCATGGCAGAGGCCTATGTTGTAAAGAGCAGGGGAATTAATGTGGCCGAGTCAAGAATTACAAAAACAGAATTATTTTATTCCCAGAAATCCCTGCCTTCAAAACTATATACAGAATTAGTTTTAATTTATTAACAGGTTTTGATTTTATTGAGAAGATTTGGTCCTATAGACAAATTCAGAAATTTAGGAAGTCAGAAAATGGAAAAGGCTAAGCTATAAACAGCTTATTTACCCCACTATCAATAACTTGGCTGAGCAGAGAATTAAGGGAAACAAAAGCTTTACTCACTACAGTGCTGAGGAGAGGGATGCTTGTTGTTGATTCCTTGCTGTATTGTCTCTGTGGCTCGATTGGTTCTGGCTATAAATAATACCCAATTTGGATTCAAAAGACAAAGTTCAATATTTCAAAAATATGGTTTCCATGAGACAGATATTTGTGGAGACCATGCTGTCTCTAACAGCGACAAGGGAGAGCCAAACTGCTTCAATCCCTCAATCAGGGTAACAGCCAGGATAGCTACAGGAAACTGGCTTTAGGAAGGTCCCAGAGGAGCCGGATCCAGGTGCCACCGACAGTTCTCTCAAAATGGACCCAGGGCTTGCCGAGCCTGCAAAGCTGCAGAGTGGGTGACTGTCCAAAAGGCAGGGACAGTACAAAATCCAGGAGCCGTGCAAAAGATAGGAGCTGTCTGAAGCTGGGACGGTCCCAAAACGGGGAACTTCTTCAGAAGGCAGGGAGCTTTTCCAGGTGGGAATCTTTCAAGCAGGAACCTTCACGAGGGAACCCTTTCAGATGAGAACACTCAGGTGGGAACCCCTTTCAGTTGGGAAACTCTCAGGTGGAAACACCTCTCACCTTTTGCTTGCCCTATTTATGCCTTTTCGGACAAAAATGTTAGTTTGCCAATTTCACACTGGGCACGAACATTCAGCCAGTAACCAGCTCAGATCCCTTGCATGGGCTGGAAGCACGGGCCTCCACACTGTTGAAAGGGCCCTTTTGCAGCCCCACCCCTGCAAGACCGCAGGGTGGGGCAGAGAAAGCAGTTTTGTGCCTACTTCTTCTCGACCCATTCACAAGGCAGGGGGGGAGGGGCAGGGGCACGGGCACACAGAAAAGGAAGAAATTTGGGGTGTCCAGGACGGCCCAGAAAAGGATATATGGATTTGGATTCCTTTTCTGAGAAGGCTTTTGATCATTTAATAAAGGTAGAAAAAGTATGCTAAGCCCAGCTTGAATGGAATTGAATTTTCAAATCCCATCTTTGTGCATTAGTCTCAAAGAAGATAATTTCTCTTGAAGCTGTGCTCCTGAGCCAATAGAAATCAAGAGTCAGTTGTTCCTACTAATGGCTAAGAGTCTGTTCTGTTAATCTGAGACAAGTAATCCTTGTGTTTGACTTTCCTCCTTTATCCAAGACTGTCTGAAACAGGAAATGTAAGAGGATGTTTAATTTTCAAGACTCTCAGCATCACAAAGCCTTCTTTTTCATATTGTCTCTACTCATGGTGCAATATTTCTTTAAAAAACTTTAGCCTAAAATATGTTTCCTTAATCATAGAACACACTGTGTTGGAAGGGACCTTTATAGGTCATCTAGTGCAAGCCCCCTGCACTAAGCAGGGACATCCCCAACTAGATCAGGTTGCTCAGAGCCCCATCAAGCCTGATCTTGAATGTCTTTAAGGATGGGATCTCCACAAGGCAACCTGTTCCAGTATTCCACCACCCTCATACAGAAAGCTGTTTCTTCTTTGAGTAATCACAGCCCAATTTATTCTCCTGTTAAAAGAGACTCAATTGCCAGATACTTTTATTTCTAAAACTGGCTTCAGATGGTATTAACGTATTTCTTTAATAAAACTTGAGGCATGTTACGTGTGATGAATGCAGTCAGAAACATTTAAAATCATAAAATAATGAAAAGCATAGAACATAATTTTCCCATCTCAGAAGGTCTATGTGGCTTCCATCAAAGTTTCTTGCTTAGAGAATTTGACAATATTTTTTCTAATTGCAGTTAAAATGTTACATTAACTATTAGCATGAGTGGTAGTTCTCCTTTAGATACGAGTGGATTTGCCTTAAAGGAGATGGTTTGATTTTGTAAACTGGTCAAGAATTTCTTATATTGAACTAGTGCAACTATTGCACACACACTGACACACAATGTACTTGAAACTCTTCACATGGAAAAATGTTGAGTGTTGAATTAAAATACCCATAATATTTGATGTCATTGACAATTCTGAAGTTTGATCTTTTAAAGCATTAATTTTCAAGAAAATTAAATCATTTTAAGGATGTTTTAGCTGGAAACCCAAACCTCTTCACCTCCTTTTGGTAAAAGCTTCATTCATCCATTTATGTGCAAATAGCCAGATAGGATAGATGGGACAGATATGTCAGTGTCAGGCTGTCTCTAATAGAAAATAGTTGAATATTCACTTGCCTAGATGATGTAGGTATATTATTTTGATAGAAGAGCAGTTATTTAATGTCATGGGTGATGAATAGCTCAAGGATAGTTAGAAGGGAAATAATGGCAATAATTTGTCAAAGGTGCTGAGAGATAGAATTGTAGGACTGGTGAGGTAGACTTATACACTATGTAGTTAGAATAATATGATATAGTGCTGGAGGATTTGAGAACAACTTAGTAGGACAAAAAAAAAAGATAGGGGAAACACTCCTGTGAGCTAGAGGACTGAGAAATATCTAGGAAAACATAAGTGCTTATGATACTCCTGTTACAGTGCAGAAGTATAAATAACAAGATACAACAGTCAAGAAGATGCACATGATTAAAGCAAATAAAGAGATAATCTTAGTGTCAGGGGAGGGAATACATACAAGAAGCCATTTTATGTATAATTTTGCTGGATTAAGTCTTTCACATTTATTCAATTTACATGTCTCATATGGTCAGACAAAATTAAAAATATATTAAAACACAAAAATGAGCTTCTGAAAGATTTCTAATAAGTTGTGAATGTTTCTAAGTTTTAAAAGAATGCTTCCGACAGATTTAGGACTAATTAGGCCATTGGATTTTTTAAAAATATAATAGGTATTTGGGAATTAGATCTTTTTATCAGAAAAAAATACAACTGAAAAGTTAGAAATGCAAATGACTGAAACACAGATGGATGAGTCACATAAAATAGTTATATGGCAACAAGAATTGAAAAGACAAGCAGCAATTTTAAGCAGCTGATAACGTTGATAAAAATTTCATCATTGTTACAGGAAACACCCATGTGAAATTTAAAATCTACAAAATATAAAAGGCATGATGATGACATCAGTTTTTAATTGCTTTGAATAACCAGTTATGTGCAAATGAAAGGACATGTTTTTGAAAGGTAAAATTGTTCTTTTAAAGGACAGTTCAGTTAATTCAGTCCATTCAGGTTTTCCTCAAGCAAAATAGTTTCAATAATAAATAGAACCTGAAACAACTCACTTCTCCCCAGACAGTGAAACTTTCTTCCCTAGACCAGGTATGTGGACTGATATAAGAACAGTACTGTCTCTGCAGCCTCACAGTTTTCTCATATTTTAGGTGATCATGTCATTTATTGCTAAGGAAGCTATTTCTATGCTTTCTGAAATGCATAGACTGCTCACAGAGTTGCCTAAACACAGTATCCAATTTATGTGTGTGGCTTTTCTTTGCCTTCATAGTTTATGCACTGGGATAAAGAAAGGATTATTCCACTGTTGTAAATACAGTTTCACCATTAAAAAATCAGTAAGACTGAAAAGTCAGGCTTCTCTTTCCTTTCTTCAGCAACTGCTTTCCACTTTTTCCTTTTTTGTTTGAGTTTATTATGATAACTAAAATCCTTTCTATCTGAGGCTAGAGGCAGGGCAGGAATAAGGAGAATGCATTGAAAGTTGTTGTAACAGTGACATAAAATATGTTAGTACACCTCTTTCCACACTGGAGAGATGAGCCAGGAGGTGACATGTCTCCAAAAATGTCCCACATTGCAAACTAGAATTTGCTTGTGGGATCAGGATAAAAAAGCAAAACAAATAAAAAAGCAGAACAAATGCATTCAAAACCAACCCATCAAACCAAACAAACAAAACACAAAAAAAATGGACAAATAAAAACCAACCAACCAAACCCAAACCAATAAACAAGCAGCAATGAATTTTCAGTGTATGTGAAATACAAAATTTAAATTCTGTTCCTGCATACTGGTTTCTTGCCTGTACTATTTAAGTATTCTTTTTTAGATACTTTAGTGTCAACAGGTGTAATCAAATGTTGGGAGTCATGTTGAGAAGCAGCCTTGCTGTGGCGGAGCAGAGGCTTCCTACTAAAGAACTAGCACTTGCAAAGCTCTGCAAACAGCAGAATTTACTTGGCACCTATGCCCTAGCGAAGCTGACATACCACCATGTGTGTGGGCACAGTGCCATCCTGACAGATGGGAATGACTGCAAGCAGCCAAGAGACCATGTCTGAGCATCAAATATGTTTGTGGAGGGCAGGATTCCCAGCTAGAAATGTCAAAACAGCTGTTTGCCCTGAGTTTTGTGTGCCTACAGGTTAGGTGGTATATGCCTTTGCTAATTCATCACTGAGCCTGATTAATTTTTTAAGAGTTTCTGCTATAGCAGTCAGTCATTGTGGTTCCAGAGTAGTGTTATGTGCAAAGCGGGTATCAGTCTCTCCTCCTTTCAGACAAGCCTAAAAATAGTGTCACAATAGTAGAAAAGTTTTTCCTAAGAAAAAACTCATGCACCTTCTGCAATTTCCTAAGTTGTTTTGCTACATGTAATGCTATAATATTTGGTGTTAGCTTATTTCAAAACCAGCATCTTCGAGCTCTCATAATCAAACAAATGGGAGTAAGAACTGCAAGAGTTATTTTAAATTGTTTGCCACAGTTCATCAGATAAAATAAGCAGAAAGCAGTCATATGAGTATATTAAAATATATATAAAAATATTTAAACATTAAAAAAAATGTGGAAAATGGTAGATCTCTAAAAATTATTCATTCAACATGTCTCTAACAATAACAATATGTGCAACTTCTATTTTTGTAGTAAGAAAGCATATTCTTTCCCACTAGGTAGAGAGACTTTAAAGAATTACTAGTTTTAATATAAATCTATTCTTTACTTCTCAGCCTTCTCTTTCAGAACTCATTTCAGACTGTTCTACAACTTCTACTAACACAGCTTCTGTAAATCTTGTTTTTAACACCTCAATCTCTATGACTTTAGTGAATAGCTTCATAATGACAGTGAATTGATTTTTTGTTTGTTTAAGGTTCAGAAGGTTGCCTTTCCATAGGCATTATTGTAATCACTGTTTTTCATTACTATTATGTGTCCAAGTGCTAACTATTGCTTTGAGTTTAGAAATACCTACTTTATCTACTGTCCAAGTCTTCAGTCTTCAAGTATTCACCAATATCAAGCTAATTACTGAATGCCTTTATTTTTCAAAATTTAAAAAAAGTTATGCTTTAAAGATTTGTTTCACTATAAAACCTTGTATAAAGTTCACATAAAAGTGTAATTTCAGAACATCAAGGACATTCTGCAATATAATTTATGGAATGAGGTTAAGACTTTCATATCCAAGTTTCTAAAAATGTGTACTCCTGCAAGACCTGCCTTCTTATCCTCTGCCAGGTGACACTTGTTCCATCTGTAAAATCTTTCAGGAATGTTATGATGACCTTGAGCAGTGACAGAGAACTGTATTTCTTAATGGGGATACATACTGTGCTGACAGTTCTGTCTACTGCTTCATAACTGCTGTATAGATTACCAAGGGAACAATGCTTAGACTAGGGGATAAATGCAAGGGAAACATACAGTTTCTGAATGAAGAGTGTTGAAGATGATAGACAGTAAGAGATCATGAAATTCCGATCTCTCTGGCTTAATCTGCTACAAATACACCTCTAGGACAACACACCTCAGGAGACCCAGGTGCCAAACTTTTTGAAAAGAAGATTGATTAAGCAACCTCACATTCAGAAAATGAAGGCTTAGTGGAGGGAGGAAAAAAATCAAGTTCATTCAAATCACAAAAACTATATGGAGATTAGTAATCACTTTGTTTTCTGTTTCCTCACTTCAGTGAAAAGCTTTGAGGCCTTCTGTCAATATATGCTGCCAATAATGTTCACAGCCACTAAGACATATGATGAAAGCATGATTGATTAACTCTTTTGATAATCATGGCACATTATTTAACTGGCATTTTGATAGATGGTTTATGTTTTAAAAGGATAATACATTCCAGTTTGGCTACAGCCTCTTTTTCTAACCTGCTTGTCATCTTCCATTCACCCTCCCAATGGTTTTTCGACAGTAAACTACAAAGTTTTACAGCTCACTACTGCAACTATAAGTGCCTGTGGTAAATGCAGTTATAGAAGTATAAACCACCAAGACTGAACGACTGTGTGTTTGCCTTTTAGTCCCAAGAGTAATTGCTGGTATTCAGGTGGTGTTTTCTAGTCACCATCTCCCCAGTCCTTCCAAATGGGCATGGCCTCAGGGAAAGTTGACATTATCTGTCTTCCTGACTTTCACTCTGAAATTAAGCACCTGATCTAAGGGAGAGTTAAAAGTATTTGTTGACTAGTATTTTATTTGTGACTAAATATCTAAAGATGTAATTATAAGGCTAGATAAAAGGCCTTGAGTTTGTTTCGTTTAACCACAACATACAGATTGGTTAAAACACCCAAACACCCCCGCAAGTGACTAAAGAGATGGAAGATCCAGTCTTGCAGGTCTGGTTACAGGTTTGTAGATAGGAGTTTGTTGGATAAGTGAAATAAAACATTGAGCTGTAATTTTCATTTGAGAGCAAAACATTTAAGAGATCATTAGAAAATCAAATTCTGTCAAAGCACAAATTCGGTCAAGTAGAAACAAATCTGCAGACACTGGTAAAATACACAAATAGGCCAAAACAATGTGTCAGAAGATATAAAAAAACCCTGAGTGGGCTATGTCACCTTGCAAGGCTTTGTCAGAGCTTGTAGAGTGCACAGCAGAGACCAGTCAGGTCTACAAGTACTGTTAGAGCAATTATTTACAGAATAAGGGCAGAGAGCTGCAACAGAACTGAGTGAAACATCAACATAAAAATATTTAGGACACCAGCAGATTTGAAAGAGTCCAATCACGGCTTATACTTTCCAACTGGCATTCAGGAAGCTGCTGACAATACAACATAAATTGGCAAAGGTGATGGCTTGCTCCAGGAATGTATTTTGGTTTATGAGAGCTTGGTATATAAACTAATAACACATATACTGGATTGGTATGGTAATGGTTATACATAGTATATTATCCATTTTTATTGAGCCCTTGGTCATGTCAAAAGAATGAAGACATGGAAGAGGGGAAGAGAAATGCAACAGAGGAAAAATCTAAAAGGAGCTCCTGGGGTTGAAGCTCAAAGTGTTGCTGGATAAATAAGATTTTTGTCATTCCGAATGAAGTGCTACAGGCTCTGCACTGACCTGAAAGCACAAGTCTCAGAGCTGGCTTGCACTCACCTTGGTTAGAGTTTGCTTTGACTTGTTTCAGTGCCTGCCTCAGGGCCAAGTTTCTGTTGCCTACCCTACTTGAGTTTGAGCTCTGCTAGTGCATCTGTAGGAGTAGTCTGGCAAATTCAGGGGCCACTGCCCAACAGGCAAGAGACCCTGGAGGGGTTGAGCCTGGGAAGGTCCTGGGACCATACTCAGATTAATCAGGGAATTGCCAGATGGTAGCAGCTTGGAAAAAGCAAATGTATGACAATACGCATTAGCAGGTCTTAGGAATAGAGAGAAAGCCATCTCCACCATTAATGTTATCCTTTTGGACAAAAACATCCAAATACTGACAGCATTAAAAGCTCACCAACACCTGAAATTTTATTGAGAAAAGTTGGAAGACACAATCTTAAGACCTAAAAGGACACCAAAAGAGTAAGCACAGCACCAGGGGGGAAAAAAAAAAACAAAAAAACAAAAACCAAAAAAAAGTAGATATGGAGTAATTCTAGGGGGTTGAACTACGGATATTTTTTTGTATAAAAATATAAACTGATAAGGCTTTTCTGTGTCAGAGAATTTGGTTAAAAGATTAATTGGAGTAACAATAAATCCTTAGCTTCACAGATACAGTGATTTACTCCTTGCACGATACCAGGACTTGGAGTTTAACAAGAGTGCACAGGATAGAGGTGAAAATTTCAATTTCCTTGAAATTTATGTCCATTACTAAGTCCTTTCTCTAAGATGAAAGAGAAGCAGCATAAGCTCATTTTTAGTGAGAAGTTATATGGTTAGTAAAAGAAATAATACTCCCCTGTTGGTCACTGTAAGGGAAATTTGTAGCTATCTTTGATTATTAATTGACTCTGATAAAATGTGTGTACGTGTATAAGAAGAATTAGTTTTTCACTACCACAGTGGGAGAAATTATTGGAATGACAACCAATACAAAATATTTTTGTAGCACAGTGATGACATTATTTATATATCAGATGTCATAGAACACAAGACTCAGCAAAACTGCAGAGTGCTTGAAATGCTCTTACAAGAGCAGGCCAGCCAAAATTCATAAAGAATGATTTATGTATAACAGGTACTAATCAGACATCAGTACATGCTTCAAATAGAGAATAAAGTTATAGTCCTAGATATATATATATAAAAAAAAAATCTAGATAGATAGCAGTATCATAAAAATGGCCACACAGTATTTGTTGCCAATGCTGGCAAAAGAATGACTGGAAGATTAAATAAAAGCATGAGCGGTAGTGCTTGTGTTGTATCATATCATGGACATGTAACACAAATGCAGTGGAACAAAATCCAGAGGTATCACAAAGATGATGGTAATATGATCTAAGAACAGTGGATTTACTGCTTTAGATCAGATGCACAATGGTTTACTTATTAGACAAACATAACAGTTACACTGCTCTGTTTCATTTATACTATTCATACTTGCTGTATTTGGGCAGGAAAAATAATATACAAAAAAATTAATATGTGCCTTTGAAGAGTCTTTAGAGACAACTCTGGATTTCTCTGTTCAGGTGAGAGGGCATTAACATTCAGAAGCTCAATTGTGACAGACTCACTGGATCCTGATTATTTTAAATTTAATTTGGTGAACATATGTGTCAGCTTTCTATTAACAATACAGATATGCTTTGTGGTAGCACACAGAGCAGCAATTTCAGGAAGCTACATAAGGCTCGGTTCCTTGTTTGCTATTCTATATTTCCCGCTTCTTGGGACAATGTTTAGTGAGGAAGAAAAGATGAGCTTTTCCACTAGGTAAAATTCCCAGTCCATCTCTTAGAATCTGAAATGAAATAGAAATAAAGTCCATGAGAATGATCTGACAACTAATCAATTAGGGAATTAACCAGGAAAGAGGAAAGTAAAGGAGATTAAAGAAGGCCCACTTTTGTTGCAGTTTGTATCCAGAATACAGTTTATGAACACACATCCTTATTCTCTTTTATTTGTTTAGACTTTATGCAGGTTAGGGGAGAAATAACACATGCTCAGGTTTTGTATACAGCTCCTCAGATGAGGTAAGTGTAAAAATGTGTCCTACCTGACCAGAAAGGCTGATGAACTCATTTGTAGGCCAGATACTAAACTGAACATCTTTGTTAAACTATGGAATATCCTAAGTGTGTATGGATACAGGTCTTTATGTACATAAGAATCTGCAGTTGAGGAAATTAATTAGAATGGTGAAAGAAAAAAAAAAATACTGTACACTTCTGATTTAAGGCTCCAAAATACAATACTTTGACAACTGCATTATGTTTTGTTTTTTCCCTATGAAAGTGAGGCAAATTCAAACATTTCATGAAAGAGCAAAAATAAAGTTTCTAATTAGGCATATATATATATATATACACACAATTCTGGAGTTAGGAAACATCAAGATATTTGGAATTCTTGTTTTTGGAACTGTTTTCAAGACAGTCTGTATCCTTACATAAACATGAGAAATGAAACAACTAGTAATTTTTGTAACACCGACTATCTTTCATTGATGAGCAGTAGCTTATGGCTGAGAAATTAGAGAAATTCTGGTCAACAGCACAGATAAGGAGAGGGGAAAAAATCCTACCATCTTTATAAGGGTATCCAAGTACATTTTATCCGCTTTCTGAAGAATTTGCTGGATCTTTGGCCTATTTGCAGTGTAAAATGGATTATTCTGCTGGTGACAAGCAGTGGCTTGGGAAACCTGAAATTCAGTTACCAGATTTGCCTCTGTGCTCATGGACGTGGCAACCAGTTAGCACACTACTTTCCCTGTGCATTAGTTAAGGATAATAACTCTTTCATTGTTCCTCCCTCACCTACAAAAGGACTTGGAAGAAGCTGACTCAAATCAGGGAGAAATGCCATTAAGCTACAAGAGCCTTGTGCTTGTCTTAGGAGATGCAGAATATATATCCAGATTTTCTTATCACATGTACCAGTATCACATGTGAGTAACCTCCAGTCTCAGATGGCTCATGGACTTGCTGTGGAAATACAAAGATTAAATACTCTATTTGCTGCTTCAGTATTTACAGCTTTCACACACAGCAAACTAAAGTTTCTCACTAAACATTCAAGTTTGCTCTAAAAGTCTATACAAATGGCCAAGGACTTTTTATTTTTTTTTAATCCCAGACATGCATAACACCTCTGCTTCACTATTGCCTGATGTTTTACCATCAGTTTAAAGGAAACCTCTGGTGAACACCATTCAGCTGCATCCATTGACCATCAGAAGGCACAATGTCCTAAAATTGTGCCATTAGATGAGTTACTCACTTCACCATGAAGCCCTCTGATGCACAGTAACACCAATGTTTCTGAGGGGTAGCAGTCATTCAGAGAGACCAGAAAATTTTAAAACCTGTTGTATGCATTTTAAGAAGAAAAAAATCTTAGATCTCTGTAATTTATAGCCAATCATTTATATAGAAATATTTCTTGCAGTGAATTTTTACAGCCACATCTTTGCCAGTTCTGTGGGTAAATGGTTGAGAGCTATTTTTCCATAAATTAGCAAAAGAGAAAACCCATAAAATTTGTCATTGGGCTTCAGAAGTGTGCTATTTTCAAGCAGTACAAATTGTGACTCTGTCAGTACCATATGGTATTTAATTTTCTCTAACATATGCATGTGCACAAATTGCATTTAGGTAACTGGAATGCTGTCGGTCTGAAGATAATTCTGCATACACTCTAACAGGTTGAAAACCAAGGTGTCTCATCTGAATCATTTCAAAAAGTGAACTTTATATTCGTGCCCCATTTGAGTAGATCTAGGTTCCTGGCTACATCTGAGATTTTATTTCCAAACTACAGTTTGATTTTTTAAAATGCTAAAAGAAAAACAAACATGTTTTTCAAAAACATCTTCCTGGATTTATAGTATATACAGCATTCATGGAAATCTGATGAATTACTCTCATTAAGAATACTGTCTGTGTTGTACCCTGACATAGTAACATGACAAAATGTGGTACAAATTCAGAAGTCTGTGATGTCATTTTCTGCTTTAGTTACAACTATTCTGTAAATAGTTCTGATGTATTTCTTTACCCTCATGCACCATATCACCTGGACAACACTTAAGTGTGAATATAGGAATTGACTATATGATTTTTATCCAATTTATTTTAATATAGATTTTTGTTTATTTCTTAATGTTTGGAACTTGTTCAGTTAAAACTGCACTCTAAATCATGTTTTAGAACAAATATGGTTTGATTTTAAGGAAGTTATATTAACCCAGATATTCAGAAATCACTAATGTGATAAAGACACTTTGCTGACTTGAGTGGGACTATGAGTGATGTGAAGCAATGTCAGCTGAACTTGTGATTGCTTCTTTCGTCATCTTAAATCCCAATCACCTAATCATAAAATAGATGGCAGGAATCAAATTCTGATTTGGACAGAAAGAAAAATATTAGCCATGGATGTTTGATGTGTAATACTTGGATGCAATGGAAAGGACACAAGTAACAGAGGAAAAAAATCTTACCAGATGGCTGGTGAAGAGATGCTCAAATTTGTATTTAGGATAGTGCCCATTGCAGCTGTCACATACACACATAAAAAACTGAAGACAGAGAAGAATAAAATTATACCCATCGGCAGAATGTAAATGATACATGAGACAGCTTGGAAGTAATGGATATTTGAAATATAGTGATGGCGCTCATATTAGAAGTTGTGAGCCAGTAACAAATGGCAAAAATCAAAATTGTGTGTTCTGTCCTGACAGCTAGCCAAAGCAGCCCTCCAAATTCTATCCAAAATTTTGGTGCTTAGCAATGATTATCAGTTGACCTTAAACATTCCATTTCCATGGCCCATTTTATAAACACATTCTGGAAGATAAGCTAGAATTTGCCTTTCTTTATGGCTATGAATACTTAGATATTGTTGTAGTGATTTAGAAAAACTGATGCTATTAAAATATAAAATCCTATATTCTTAATATAAAATAGAAGGCAGTATTGTGCTGCTGGATATGGTCACCCTAGTAGTCTGTATAAAATCAAAGGCAACAAAGTGTTAAGCCAAGGCAAAAAAAAAGTTCTGAAGTCAGTTTGTCAGTCACAGTTCCTGAAATCATTTGGGTAAAAAGGATAAAATAGGAATTTTGTGCAGCACATTGAGATATACAAGGACACTCAGGACAAAAACAAAAAAAAAAAAAATAGAAACTGAATACATTCTTTTAACTAATATCCATCAAAAAAAAAGAGCAGGGAAGGTTCCCATCTGGAATCTGGCCATATTTTGGGATGGAGGGACTCCAGAAAGGTTGTACTTGAGTTTGACCTGATGTGGTCGCACACCAAGAGACAAAAGGAATGTCAGCAACTCACCAGAATAGGTTGCATTCACTTAAGAGTTCAAATGAACTCGGTGTTAAAATAGACAAATTACTAAGTATTGTATGTAATTGCTCACTTAAAGCTCAATACGTGAAGGCTAAAGGGTAGCAGTTAAATATGCATCTTAAAAAAAAAAACAAAAAACCAAACAAACACAAAAATACTACCAAAAAATCGTCCACAATAAGCAAATCAGTAACAAGCATAGGAAAGCATAAATTATTGAATGTCTCTAAAAAAGTTTGTGAAAATCAAATTCAGAAACTTCTGTTATGAAAAGGTCTGTCCCAGAATTATGTTGATATTCTTTGACAAAGTCAAAAATCACAGTAGTAACAGTGATTAATATAGCCTTTATGGGTTTCACAATGGCCTTTGCTGCAGACCCTTAAGGAAAACAAGCAGCCATTGCATTGGTGCAGGGAATCCTTAAAAGGCCAGCTTTAATGGATTAATAGTTAAGAAGTCAGAAATTAAAAGCAGCAGTGAAATATTAATCCCTGCATTGCAGAGAGATCAGTAGTTGAGTTCTATGTTATTCAACACTTTCAATAGCCTGGTAAGGACATTGGAGAAGTGACTGTGCTGATGATGCTGAGTAATTCAAGATACTGAGGATGAAGGCAGATTGTGAAGGATCTTACAAACTGAGCAACTGGATATATAAATGGCAGATGAAATTCGGCACCAGTAGGTGCATATCAATATACACAAGGAAAAGCAATCCTAGATTCACATAAAAATTGAGAGGCTTTCAGCTGGCCAATGGTACTCAGAAGCAAAACTCTGGGATTATTACAAATTATTCTGTGAAAGCTATTCAGCTAAGCTAATTTAAAAAAAATCAAAATCAATTAAATATGCAGTGTTCTTGTTATCTGAAATGTTCTCTTTTAAGAAAAAATAGTTCCTCACCCAGCGCTTAAAACTGTAGTGCTCCTTACCAAAGAATTTTGTGAAGACAAATGAATTCTCTGAGTTGCAAGAAAGACCAGGCAATTTCTTAGAAGAGACATTAATTGGAGACCACCAAGACAAACTGCAAGAGATTCCATAATCCTATGTATCTGATAATAGTTGAAGTTTAGGGACTATTTCCCTACGTGTTTGTCCTCCGTTTATTCTTCCTCAGGTGCCAACTTCTAAGACTTACCTATCTCCAGGAGATCTTCTGTCTGAATACACTGTTCTTTTATGTTATTTTATTATGTTAACTTCATTTATAACCCATTTAAACCAAAATCAGAATAGACGTGCTGCACAACAAAATTGTGTGGTAATCCATATTGAATATGTTGGAAAACAATCTCCCATATCTTCTCCCTAGTGATTCCCTATGCTGAGAAGACTCGCTTCTGGTTTAGGCAGTAGTATGCAAAAGTAATAATTTTGGAAACCCCTGAAAAATTAACTTTTATTGAGAAAACATACAACAGTACATGTGAGGACAAGGAAAGGGTAAGATGCTTTTTAAAAAATCACAGTGATCAAGGAAAATATATCTTTAATGTACACTTAAGACTCAAATGAAAAATAAAAGCATGCTCAGCAAAGACTGCTAATACTTTTCTTGCATATGTATAACAAAATGTACAGCATTATATGCTCAGAAATGTATTGAAGACCAAAGACTGCTGTCTGAATGAAATATCAGAGGATGGAGACATAATCAGCATCAAGGCAACAGTAGAGGTATGGCTTTTCTTAAATTGTCTAGTACTTAAACTGGGGGGGATTATCTTGATGTTGCTCTTTTTAGTGACTAATGGAAAAAGGAAAACAGATATAATTAAATTCTAAGTAGTATCCTTAAAAACAGATTCATAGGTTGTTAGTTTTTTAAGATTTCAGAGATGGCTTCTTAACTTTCATTTGCCAGTTATTTTTCATTCCAAAGAATTTCAAACCTGTACAAATATGAACAAAAATAACTAAATGTATCTGGTATGTTGGTTGATTTTTGTAGAATACCTTCCCAATTACAAAAAATGTTCTTTAAGACAAACTGTACTAATCAGAGTTACAAAGCCTCACATACTGTATAGTGTATCACTAAAAAATTATAGAGAGATCTTTAGACTATTATCCTGATAGTGAACTAGTGTATTCTAATTATATTCTGTACAAAAGGTCACAAACTTCATACACGTCAAAGGCAACTTCAGACATAGGCCTGAAAGATTTGACAACTCAGAGTTACAGAAGTTACATCTCTTCATACTCTGTTTAATTATGTCTAATTACCAGCAAGATCTTGGACTGGGTGTACCTGACAAAGCTATTCTGCTTTGTGTGTAATAGAGTGAGCTCTACATAAATTTTATATCCTTGGTCACAATCTGGCTTCCTTATATATAGAGAGGACAGCACAACATGTTGTCAAAACGACAGCCCACACAAAGCAAGGATTTGCTGTTTTATTTGAAATCCTGTCAGTATACAAAAGACAAATGAGTATCTAGAAAGCATTCTTTATCTCAGTGAACTCACTGAGGAATGGAAATAATAGAAACAAGGTTTCCATATCTGTCTGAATGCCCTGGGGGAAGATAACAGAGAAGAGGACCTATAAGTATCTGTTTTATTGCACACAGTGGGCAAGGAAGTCCTGGAAGTATTAACTCATTTTATTAGAAACCAACTGAAAATATTCCAGTTAGACTGAAATTGCAATACTTTGGAACTGCTGCAATTTAGAAAATGTATTGTGTTTGATCAAAGTCAGTTCCTTTTCTCATCTACACCTAGCAGAAGATCAGATAAAATGTGTTACAAAGCTGAAGGAAAAAAAGAACTGATAAGTTTGGAAATATCAAGAATGCCATGTATGTGTTGAGTGCTCCTGCTGAAAATAATCTAAGAAGAAAATAGTGAAAGAATTTAAAAACAAAAAAAAAAAAGGTGTTACAAGAGCATCACGAAGTCAAACACATAGGTTAACAGTTTCATCAAAATTAGGAAGAGAAATGGCAGATAAGAAATTCTGTATTAGCAAGCATTCAAAAGAGAATATCAGGTTTATCTTAAGGTAGCATCACTCTATCTGCACATTAGTTGACATACAACACCAACAAACTGATAAAAACATCTTAACTGAGAAAAAAAGAGAGCTTCTGGCAAGCCAAATTGTGTAATCGTTTAACTGAGTTGAGCAATTTCTAACACTACACAGGAGCTATCCATTTAACCTCTTGCAATAAACTGATACAGGGAATGATTTAATAAAAGAGCAAAAAAATACTTGCAGGTATTTTGAACATCCACATGATGGCTGTGTCACAGAACAATAGAATCATAAAATAGTTTTAGTTGGAAAGGACATTTAAAGGTCATCTATTCCAATGTCCTCGGAAAATGTTCAACTAGATGAGGCTGCTCAGAGCCTCATCCAACCTCACCTTGAACATATCCAGGAATGGGGCATCTACCAACTCTCTTGGCAAACTGTTCCAGGGTTTCAACACCGTTACTGTAAAAAAAAATAAAAATCTTCCTGATACATAGTTTGTATCTACTCTCTTTAGTTTAAAACTGTTACTCTTTGTCTTCTCACAATAGGCCTTGCTAAAAAGATTCTCCTCATCTTTCTTGGGGACCACCTTCAATTATTGAAAGGTCTCAATGAAGTCTTCCCAGAGCTTTTTCTTCTCCAAACTTAACAACTTCAGCACTCTCAGTCTTCTTTCATAGAGAAGAGTTTCAGTTATATGATAATTTTTGTGATCCTAAATTCATTCATCTGTCAGCTCCCAGTGAATGCAGATACTGAGGAAAATTGTGACAAGGATACAAGGATGATATCAATATTATTCTCATATATACTCATCAAGCCACTGAAGCTGTAGCTGACATGACAATACTCCCAGAAATATGTAGGTCCCTGAGAACTCATTTTACAGTACTGCACAGGTGAAACAGCTTTAAGAACTCCTCTAAAACAACTGTTTCATAGGACTGAAACTTTGAGACAGTTTGTCATGAGGGAAAGAAAAGAAAATAAAGCAGAAAGCAGAGACGATACTCTGACATGCCCCAGCACACACATTTAATGTCACCAGTCAAGCAAAGAAGCTCAAATAGGATTTAGGAGCCTATCTCCAAGTGGAAGTTTCAATTCCAATGCCAATTTTTTTTCTCAGATAGAAAAGAAAATTAAAGCAAATTGAGAAGCGTGTACTAACACTTGTGTTTGCCACAATAATATTTCATAAATATGGATGGAAATACATGCAGGAACAAATACAGAACTGATGGTCCTGAAGGTCATAACTGAGAGGTGAAAAGTACACATCTAGAAGTCGGCAGCTGGGACTGGGACAAATTAGGACAATAAGAAATACAATAGAGGAATGACATGATCATGTGGCTATAATGGAACATTAACAACATTTGAAGAAAATCAAGAGCCGTATATGCTTTCCTGTCTAATATGAAGAGTTGCTGGACACTTAGATCTGTTTAGTTGTGTTTTCTCTCTTAAACTGACACAAAGAGTTATTCATCATAATATTGTCTCAATTAACATAATAATCTTCTCATGAGCCAGGTTATATTGGAAAGAAATTGAAAAGCTGTTTAAAAGGAGGATTTTAAAGCATAGAAGGGAAATCCAATACATTGATAAAAATAGCTACATGTAATTGCCAGAATACTACTGTTGGGAGAAATTTCTCACATGATTTAGGTGCTGAGTCTTCTGCACTAAAGTACTGTTAAAAGGTATTACTATCTGCCACTAATAGGGTACTCTGGTCTAAACTTAAATCATCTTGGAGTCATTTTAAGTGGTTCACACAATGAAGGTATGACATTTAGAAGCAGTAAGTCTCTCTTTTTCTGTATAACTGCTAGTGAGTCTGGAAAATCTTGCCACAGGGACATGCCACAATGTGCAGATACCATAAATAAAAAAATCTTGTCTTCATTCCTTCTTGAAGGACTTGATCAGCTTATTTAACAGTTGTAGTACCATCTAATTCACAAAACACAGAGATGTAATTCCAGACACGTGGGATGCCTCTTTCATTCAGGCTAAAGTGTTGGCTTCCCATCACGACATCAAACAACTCTCTAGGAACACTGTCCCAGTATTTCACCACTCTCTCAGTAAATAAATGTCCAGTCTAAACCTTTTTTGGCACAGCTTTTCCTATCGTGGGCTACAGGGGAGATGAGCTCGGCATCATCGATTTCACCTAATCAGGAAGCTGTAGAGAGCAACGAAGTCATCTTTTAGCCTCCTATTCTCTAGCTGCACCAGTGCTGTAGCAGCTCACCTTTTGAGCAAATGGCTATACTGTGTTTGTCCTCTTGACTGCCAGAGTGTACTGCTGACTCATACTGATCCTGCCCTCAGAACCCTTTCTTCAGGGCTAATCACCAGATAGTCCTCTCCAAATCTCTACTAGTGACTGGCTTTACTCAGTCCTAGAAAGCATGTGTGCCACTAGTGGCATTAGAACTCACACTTGCAGAGTGATCCTTAGATTGCTCAGTCATTCTACCCTATAACTGGAACTGTATCTCAGCCTCCAGAAACTGTATAACCCAAACAACTTTTAACAGGATGTTTAAGAACAAATAATGCCTATCCATGATTAAATGTATTAGGAAAACTGACAAACAATGGGTCTTTCTGTAAGCATGGGTAGGCATTTCTTGCCCACATATTTCTTGTCCCCTTATTACTTGTCAGGGAACATCATTTGGAAAGCTCTACAAATATCTCCTCACCTATGAACTTGTGGTCCTTTCTCAAGAAAAGAAAGGCTAATGGTATATTTTTGGGAGGAAAGTGGGTTGACTTTATAATTTCGTATTTTTGGAGTGTAGCGAGCCTGAGGCAGTGAAACATCTGTCCCTTCATGCAGACACATGAGGTTACAAATAAGTATTGACCTAGTAGAAGGTCAACTGAAACAGCTACAAGATGTTCCCTGGAGCTGAGGAATACAGTGGGATCAAATGATCAGAAGGACCTTTTTGTTAGTGTTAACCTCTATTATTCTATATAATCTAGAAGAGACTGTCAGTTATGTCCTATCTGCTTTGGTAAAACTCTTTCAGGCTATCTCAGCTTTTAAGAGTATACATTTATTTATATATGTACTTATCCAAATTAGATGTTTATGCATCTATCACTATATACAGTGGCTTGAATAGCAGCAGTATTAAAAAGATATACATTAAAATTATGGGAATAAAATAGCCAATATTATACAAAGCAAGGTAAAACTACAAGTGAGAGAAGGATTTATTTTAAATATGCAAATGATTAGGGCATATTGCATAGGCTTATTCTGTTTACAAGGCCACGAATTTGACCCACTGACTGGGATTTTCCACAGAAGCGTTCATTATGGCTTTGTTGACATTGAGATATAAGGAATATAATCTTGACTTCACAGTTTGCTTTAGTAGATATTCAGCCTACATGCAAAAAAAAATGTGTCAGAAAAGTAAGTTATTTTTTTTCTGCCTGAATTACTGCAAATTTTTTGTTCCACTAGTGCTGTTTGTTGCTAGATTAAACAGTTCTTTAATATCCTGTACTTTTTCACTCTGAAGGTAGTTAGAAACTATGATGAAATAAACTTTCAGTACTCTTTTTGTTGAGGTAAAGACATTAATCTCCTAAAGGCTTTCAGTTAATGTTAAGTACTTTTTGTGTCACTGTAGGTTTGTGACGTTCTACCATTTTACATTTCCTTTCATTATATAATATGGTATTAGAGTTGTGGTACTCTACTAGTCTTACAGTATTCCCCTACGGGTCTCTTTCTATACCTGTAGCAAAAGGTGAAAATATCTTCCTACTTGGTACTTCCTCTACATGCAGCCAAAGATCATTATAGCTCTGTTTTGTGACTTAAAGTTGTTTCCAAGTGTATCTTTAGGAACTCTTGACAAATTATTTGCCCACTATAGCCTCCCAAGTCAAATGTTTCAATGTAATTTCATAACTTTTTCTAAATAGCCTAGAATTTTATTGTGTGTATCATAACACTAATTTTTTTTAAAAAGTTAGTTTTATTTTGTATGGCATTTTATTTTCTAGGAACATATTTTTTACAGAAACACTTGCCAATGGAGATTCAAAACTCCAAAGGTCTTGAAGAGATTTCTAATTAAATAGTAAAATTTAGAGGAAAATAGTCACCTTATTTGTGTGTGCTTTTAATTACTGGTGCCACGGGAAGGATATTTATTGCAAAAATTTATCTAGAACTGTACAAAAATATAAATGTGTGCTCTTATTTTGGTAATCTCAGAGTTCTTTCAGCGCTGTATTTGTCTTGCATTGCCTTGACTGGTGATGTATCATTGTGTTTATGTTCTTAGAGCAGCAAGAAAGATGCTCAGAAGTGGCATTAGAATTCCAATTGGGGTTTCTACCAATACTATTTAGCATAAGTAGTTGAAACAGATTATTGTATTTTTATATACTCTCTAGCATTCCTTCTGAGAATAACTTTTTATTCACTTATTGTTGTGTAGGTTATAAATTGTAGTCTGCATTACTTATATCAGAATGCACAGATAGTGATACTTAACTGTAAAGAAATATATCCTTAGGCAATAAATATAGTCAGAAACTACTAGATGAGTTTAATCAAGAAGACAACAATCCCATCTTGATGTAGTGTATACATTTTTGAATGCAGGACAATGGTCCCCATTTATTAACATCTTGTCTCCACATTGAAATGCCTGACCTTGCTTCAGCAGTTTTATGGCCAACAAGATCTCTGGAAGTTCAATTTTTCCCTCTAGAAAAATAAAACATCTGTGTTGATGGGAATAAATACAACTCAGATGTAATTTTTCTGGTTTTCTTCAGAGGTAGCAAAAAGATTAATACCTCTATAGCATAACAATTCAGATAATAAAAAGACAAATTTTAATAAATGTGGGGAGAGAAAATGCTTTGAAATTGATACTCATTTTATACACAAGGGAAACACTGAACATAATTTTTTAGATATGTGGACTCCTAAAGTCACAGGTGAGGACAACTTACTACTTCATCTGTATTCTCAGAACAGGTGGTCAGGTAAGCAGCAAATTCTTTCACATCCAGTAGTACTGCAGTTGAATAATAGAAATATAAGTTTGGGAAAACGTGTCAAGAAAACTAAGCCTCACATTATTAAGATCTTGAAATATTCTATATTTGAGGAAGCTGTTTGGCAATATCAAGTGCTAGAGGCTTTAATCTATTTTAAATTGGAAATATTACCAAATTAAATAGCAAATAACTATGAGAGGGCTTAGAAGGGACAGAAACTCATGAAGAAGGAGTTGCTGGGTATGTCAGGGCTGGGAATGGTGACAAGATTCTGCTGGACAGAATCTTGGTCCTAGAGGAATGTAGCCTCTGCTGTAGGAAGATACCTAAGTTCTGCTGAAAATAAAGTCTCAGATGCTCTTCACCAATTCAGATGAGCTGTGTGTCAGACCTTTACTGTACCTTATACAGTGTATCTAGAGCATTAATGTCTAGTTTACCATGCTATGATTTGCTGTCCCAGAAGTGGGTCCCTGACTTTTGAAGCATTTTATGTCTTCCCACAAGTTTTGAAAACTACAGTTACCTCAAAAGTAATAAAACAACAAAGGGAAATCTAAAACAATACAAAGTATAAGAATATTTAAAAGCAACTAGTCCCAGCAAGACATAGAAAGTAAAATAAATTTGATATTTTGTCTGAAAACTTACTACTTTTTACCGGGGATGAAAACTGTTACAGAGATTTAATTTAACATCACCACTTGACAGATGGACTCCTCAGCAGGGACTTAGTCTTTTCTTTTTCCCTCTTGTTTGTCAGACCATACAGTTTTAAAAGAATTTGAGACAGTGAGAGGTATTTTTTTCAGGATGAATAAGACCAGTTTCCAGGCAAGCTAACATAAAGACAACTTTATACTAAAGTTGAAAGTTTAACCAGTGGGATTTGTTTTGAAGTGATCTGTGTTAAAAAACAGAGACTGGTTTAGTTTCTGAACAGTGAAACTATGTCTGAAAGTAGGCAGAACTGTATGCTCTGAGCATTACATTGTTCCTTTGGCTTTGTTCCTTCCTATGATTGTTTTCTATAAACAGAAACAAAAGAAGAAACTGTTTAAGGATCCTTAAAACCTTAGTTTGATATAAAAATCTACTTTTATTAGTCCTGAGGCTTCCATAAAGAGTCATAATCTATGTAATCCTGTTGATGGTAGAGCATTAGCCAGAATAAACCAGTTTACATGGCATTCATATCTCAGAATTTTAGAGTGTGAGAGGCTGCATATGAGGCAGAAGCAGTAGATCAGAAGGACAAGAACATAAAAATGTCATTGCACAGGGAGAGGGAAGAAATTACATGATTCACAATAACTGGAATTTCTAAAAGCTACCGTCTGGTGTTAGCATTCCACTGACCTGGTAAGATTAATTCAGAGATAGCCTCCACTGAAGGAAAAGCTAGGCAGACTGTGGCCCTTTAGCATGAAAAAAAGATGTAATAGAAGTCTGCACAGCCAAGAATACCACTCAATAGGTGAAGAGTATAAAGTTCTTACTTGAGAAAGAGAACAAATTAAACTAAGTGGCAGTTTCAAAATAAACAAGTGGAGATTCTTCATCATTTGAGAATTATTAAGTGGTGGAATTCTTTCTGATATGATGCCTGGTAATGGAAAGGCTACATGGATTTGGAAAGGAATTGCTATAGGAGAGGTAAGTCAGGATTATTAAACCAAAGACATTATCTTCAGTAACAGGCTGAGGAAGTATCTATAATTATTTGTATTGCATTCACAGAATCATAGAATGGTTGAGTTTGCACACATGTTTAAGAGTCATGTAGTCCTAAATCCCTGCAATGAGAAGACCAGATTGCTCAGAGCCCTCCACAACCCAACCTTGAATGTTTCCAGAGATGGAGGTTTTATTACCTCTCTGGCCAATCTGTGCCAGGGTTACCATTCTAATGGTAAAAAATTCCTTCCCTTTGGTAGACACTCTTTATTGGCTGCTAACAAAGGGAATGCTAATTATTACTTCTGCAAGGCTTAAATATTTTGTCTTGGTTTGCTGTGCATATTGCATGTGTTAACAAGGATGGAAGATGTGTACTAGGCTTTAGGGCATTCAGAGGGCCCTAACAGCATCTAACCTGAACTACTGCAGAACATGACAGATCAACACTAAATAATATCTATCTGTATCCAACAACTTAAGTAAAATGAAGCATATAAGAACATATAATATAGATAAAAGATTTCAAGTGCTGGATGATTCTTTTTAAAATGATGACACAACATGTCATCAAAATTTCTTCATGGAATCCAACTTCCACTTTACAGCTTGTTCTTTGGTGAATACAGTTAAATTTGCTAGTTTTGAAACACTGTCACAAGAGAAAGTTTTAAACAACACTAATGGTTTAAACAGCACTAACTCTCAATTTCCTTATCAAAAAATCTTAATTTCACAGGTGCCATCTGCATAGATACAAACATTGGTAGATCTCACATTGCTTATTTTGGTGCCAGTGTCCTTCTTAAATTGACCCAATGGATTGTATTGGCAGACAAGCTGCTCAAGGTAAGACTATATCTTTCAAGCAAAACAAGACTAAGATTATTTTATAAGTAAACAGTAATAGGGAAAATTAATTGTGATATAAGCTGTATTTTAATTCAGAAGTAAGATAAGCTGCAGTTGTTTTTTGATTTCAAATACTTTACTAGTGAAATGGATAGAAACTTGAGAAAAAGGAGTTAGACTGATTAGAAATTTATAGGTATTTAGATGGTTAAAAAGTATTGCAAAGCTTTCAGCAATACAGTTCAAATTGTGGCATATTTCATTTTCTATATAATTTTGTTTTGATTCTTGATTGATGAGTATTTTCCAAACAAGTTATCTGATCCTATTTCCTTCTTGCTTTTTTTCCTGTCAAAAATCAGATCACAAATTTTTCTGCTTGTTTATTTGGAGCAGAACAGCCCCCCTGTAATCCAGGAGGAAGCAGTTAGGGACTTGTTGAGCCTCTTGGATCCTCACAAGTCTATGAGAACAGTTGGGATCCATCCTAGGGTGCTGAGAGAGCTGGTAGATGAGCTTGCCAAGCCGATCTCCATCATTTATCAACAGTCATGGATCACTGGAGAGGTCCCTGAAGACTGGAAGCTGGCCAGTGTGGTGTCCATCCACAAGAAGAGTTGGAAGGAGGACCCAGGAAATTACAGACCTGTCAGTCTGACCTCAGTGTCATGCAAGATAATATAATAGATCATCCTGAGTACACTCACACAGCACCTACAGGATGGCAAGGGGATCAGACTGAGCCAGCATGGATTTAGGAGGGGCAGGTCCTGATTGACAACTTGATCTCTTTTTATGACCAGGTGACCCACCTGGTGATCGTGGGGAATGCTGTGGATGTAATCTACCTGGGCTTCAGCAAGACCTTTGACACTGTCTGCCATAGTAAACTCCTGGCCAAGCTGGCAGCTCGTGGCTTGGACAGGGGCAAGGGGATTTCTTGAGCAAACCCTCACTATTTAGTTACATCCCCCAACCCCTGGACCTTGCTACAGGAGGAGGGGAGAGCAGGGATTTGAACTAATCTGGCAGGATTAATGCCTTACCAGGACACCAAGCTGGCAGTTTGTGGCTTCAACAGGGGCACTCTGTGCTGAGTTAAGAGCTGGCTGGATGGCTGGACCAGAGAGTGGTGGTTCATGGTGCCACATCCAGTTAGAAACCACTCAGTAGTGGTGTGCCCCTGTTGCGATTATTAATAAGCAGTTATGAAATATTAATTTATTATTATTAATAATAAATATTTTGGGGGAAATTCCCTGAGATTCTTTGGATGTTCGGTTGGTAAGAGGTTGTTGCACAACAGTTATTTATAAACACTGAATTAAACAGTTTGAACAGCTTAAACAGTCAGAAACTTGGAAAACAGGGAACCTACTAACAGGGGAAATCCTATCCCCACCTATACTCACAAAAGCTATGGGTATAGAATCCCGAAGAGAGGAGGAGAAAGAGTTTGCCTTGCCACTGCTGTATTACTGCAATGCACACTGCAAACATGTGGCCGCTGTGAGAGAGGTGCAAGAGACATCCGGTCCCGATGGAGCAGTAGGAAAGAGAGAGCAATGTCTCCAAATCACCCTTCTTTAAATACCCTATTTTGAAGGGTGGAACTGACCAATAGGCACTAGCATCCTTTGTTTTGGCCAATAGATTCAAAGTTCTGTGCCCAGGGGTTGACCCTAACGCTTTGAGGGACAGCGCAAATCACCTGACTTGTTCATGTGGCACGGGGCTTCCTTCATTCAAACCCTCACTGTCTGCTCAATCCTGCCAATCCTGGACCTTGTTACAGGAGGAGGAGAGCAGGAGTTTGAACTAATTTGGAGAGGATTTATGCCCTACCAGGACAGCCCCAGGGAT
This sequence comes from Psilopogon haemacephalus, assembly GCA_013396835.1. Classification (NCBI taxonomy): domain Eukaryota; kingdom Metazoa; phylum Chordata; class Aves; order Piciformes; family Megalaimidae; genus Psilopogon; species Psilopogon haemacephalus. The sequence goes on from VWZI01023054.1 coordinate 38,795, forward strand.
CAGTGTGGAGCCCAGTCCTGTTTAATACCTTCATTGATGATCTATATGAATGGAATGAGTCCAGCATCAGTAAGTTTGAAGATCACATCAATTTTGGAGCATGTGTTGAGCTGGTAGAGAGTAGGAGGGCTCTGCAAAGGGACCTGGATAGGCTGGACAGATGGACACAGTCCAACGCCATGAGTTTTGACAAGTCCAAGTGCTGGGTTCTACTCTTTGGCCACAACAACCCCACACAGGGCTACAGGGTGAGGACAGAGTGGCTGAAGAGCAGCCAGGCAGAGAAGGACCTGGGGGTACTGGTCGATAGGCAACTGAGCCAGCAGTATGCCCATGTGGCCAAGAAGGCCAATGGCCTCCTGGCCTGTGTCATAGAATCATAGAATCAGTCAGGGTTGGAAGGGACCAAAAGGATCATCCAGTTCCAAACCCCTGCCATGGACAGGGACACCCTACCCTAAATTAGGCTTGACAGAGCCTCATCCAGCCTGGCCTTAAACACCTCCAGGGATGTGGCCCCAACAACCTCTCTGAGCAACCCGTTCCAGGGTCTCACCACTCTCATGCTGAAGAACTTCCTCCTGACATCCAATCTGAATCTCTCAACCTCCAGCTTTGCTCCATTCCCCCTAGTCCTGTCACTACCTGATAGCCTAAAAGGTCCCTCCTCAGCTGTTTTGTAGGTCCCCTTCAGATACTGGAATGCCACAATAAGGTCACCTCAGAGCCTCCTCTTCTCCAAACTGAACTGCCCCAACTCTTTCAGTCTGTCCTCATAGGAGAGGTGCTCCAGCCCTCTGATCATCCTCGTGGCCCTTCTCTCAACACGCTCCAGCATGTCCATATCTCTCTTGTAATAGGGGCTCCAGGAGGGCGTCTCACCAGGATGGAGTAGAGGGGGAGAATCATCTCCCTCGACCTGCTGGCCACACTTCTCCTGATGCAGCCTGAGATCTGCTTGGCTTTCTGGGCTGCAAGTGCACACTGCTGGCTCATGTTGAGCTTCTCATACACCAGCACCCCCAAGTTCTTCTCTGCAGGGCTACTCTCCAGCCAGTTACTGCCCAGCCTGTATTTGTTCTTGGGATTGCCTCGACCCAGCTGCAGGACCTTGCACTTGGCCTTGTTGAACCTCCTGAGGTTGGCTTGTGCCCACCTCTCCAACCTGTCCAGGTCCCTCTGGGTGGCATCCCTGCCCTCCAGCCTGTCTGCTGCACCACACAGCATGGTGTCATCAGCAAACTTGCTGAGGGTGCACTCAATGCCTTTGTCCATGTCGCCCACAAAGATGTTGAACAAGACTGGTCCCAGGACTGATCCCTAAGGGACTCTGCTTGTCACTGGTCTGCACTTGGACATGGACCCACTGACAGCCACTATTTGGGTGCAGCCATCAAGCCAGTTCTTTATCCAGCTGGTGGTGCACCTGTCAACCCCATGTTTCACCAGAAATAGTATGACCAGAGAGGTCATTCTTCCCCTGTACTTAGTGCTGGTTAGGCTGCACCTTGAGTACTGTGTCCAGTTCTGGGCCCCTCAATTTAGGAAAGATGCTGAGGTGATTAAATGTGTTTAGAGAAGTGCAACAAGGCTGGTTAGGGGGCTGGAGCATAGCCCTACAAGGAGCAGCTGAGGGAGCTGGGATTGTTCAGCCTGGAGAAGAGGAGGCTAAGAGATGACCTTATTGCTCTCTATAACTACCTGAAGGGAGGTTGCAGCCAGGTGGGGGTTGGCCTCTTCACCCAGGCACCTAGTGACAGAACAAGAGGACACCATCTCAAACTGCACTAGGGCAGGTTTATGCTGGATGTCAGGAAGAAGTTCTATGCAGAAACAACGATTGCCCTCTGGAATGGGCTGCCCAGGGAGGTGGCAGAGTCACCATCACTGGAGGTGTTAAGAGAAAGCTGGATGAGGCACTTAGTGCCATGGTTTAGTTAATTAGAAGGACTCAATGATCCTAGAGGTTTTTTCCAACCTGGTTAATTCTGTGATTCTGTGCTTTTCAGCTGTGTTCTCAGTATCAAAAAAAATGTTCTTCAGCCCTTTGCTGCTCCTGAGCTAGAAGTTTTTCAAGGGAATTAGTGATCTTTTTTTTACTGCTTCTTTTTGAAACTATGAAAACTTTTAGAATGTTTCAGATCTTCTGATGAAGAGCTGTGATGAAGTTTCTAGTAGAATATTTTCATAATTTATCTCCTCTATTTTTATATATCAGTTCTTCTCATTCAGTTTGAGGGAAGAAACTAAGGGAAGATGGTCACAGAATGAATAGTCGCATATGCAAATATAAAATAAAGCTGCCAAGAATATTAATCTTTGTGATTTTTGCATTTGTTTTCCATTAACATTTTCTTCACTGACATCCAATAAGTCAGCATTGATAAACTAATGCAGAAACCTGAGATGGATGAAGGCTCAATTGTGAACTGCCTTCAGTGTTGAAAGCATAATTCCACTGTGGAATTAAATCTAAACCTTCCAGTATGAAAGAGGAATTTGCATTTACCAAATAAGATGCTCTTCTTACCACTTTAATAATTATTAAATTGGATAGGTAGTAGGATCATTTAAATTAGCAATTATATATAGAATAATATAACCTACCTAATGTCTTAAACATAAGTTCAATAAACTTATTTATGGGGGTGGGGGGGGTAATAATGGCTATCCTCTATTAGAATTGCAGGCAAATTACTAGGGCACTTACTTGTCCTTGGCCTGAGACTGAGCTAAGTGGTTTAGGCATAGAGAACTACTGGATGCAAAACTGCGGGACACAATAAAAACTCAGTAATATAATGGCACAAGTTACATTCAGTGTCACAAGAGTTAGCTGGAACTCACAGGTCAAAGGGATAAATAGATAAACTGCACAGGCACTTAGAGGAAAGGATTAGGACCATATCATATGAGTCAAACCTGCCTCTGCTATCCAAACCATGAGTGCAAATAGGGTAAGGAGTTTCCATGACCACTGACAGAGAATTCTGGGAGACAGTCAAGCATCTAGCTACCACTGTGTCAGTGCTCACCGTGGTGGTTTGGCCTCCCCCTTCCTCAGCCCACCCCCCCCAACCTTTGAAATAACCCAGCCTAGAAGTCAGTTGGCTAGAAGTTAATAAATGAAGCTTTATATTACAGCTTTGCACAATATACATGCAAATATTTACAATATATATCACAGTTATTTACAGATATATACAGCAGAAAAAGGTAATACAGAAACACCACAGCCCTCCCAGAGATCAGAATCCCCAAGAGGGGTTCCCAATGACTCTACCACTTTCCCCCCATTACCCAATCTTAACCCGCTATCTGTCTTATGTGCCAGGTAAGCAAGGAAGATCAGCCAGGTGGGTTAAGAAATAGGAAACTGCTTAATGGAGTTACACAGATCCAGCTAGAAGACAGGGAAGGAGAGAGATGCAACAACAAACAGCTGTCTTACCTATGTTATGGTTCTAACTTTTATACATTTCAGTAAACCTATGAGTGAAGGAGACACCAAGAATGTTTTCCTTTCTCAGCCTATAACCTAATTTCTCATAAAAATCCTCCAATTAGTTTAATCCAGCACAACCACTCAAGATCTCAGAGCATCAGTGGCTGCTCATTGCTTTGACTTTCACCTTGACTGCATTGCCAAGGAAAAGAATAACAGCAAGAACAACCCTTTACATCTCCCTAGGTATCCACTGTGTTCAGTCTCCCATACTAAAGTGATGACTGATACCAAAGTGGTGACAAAAAGTTTAAGAACAGATCAAGATAGAGGGCTGTCTCCTTCATGAGATCCTCTCTTCCATTTCTAATCTTCCTTGAAGAATACATCTGAATTTCAGCTCTTAGTAAACCTGTTTATGTATTTGCTGTTCATGGCATTCTATCACTAGAAATCAGTGCACAAATTACACAGAAATTTTCTTGACTTGCACAAATTGATTATGCTGAGTATTTCTCCCACAAATTGGAAGGAAAACCTGATTTTTACTTGGAAAGGATCACAGTATATGGAATTTTTTACATCTATTCACATTATTGTTGTATTTGAAAGGTTTTTTTTTTATTAGAAACATGGAAGAGTTGCCATGGCACAGTTTATAATTATCATTCATGAAGCAGTGCACTACAGCCTATAATTCACGTCTAAAAAGTTGGGCCCTTCATTATCCTCGAAAATCTAAAATGAATGAAGATACTATTCTTTAAAATATCAGTAGGAAATAATTCAGCGTTGTTCTGTTCTTCACAGGAAGAGTGATTGGCCATTGGAATGGTCTGCCTGCAGAGGTGGTGGAGTCACCATCCCTAGCGGTATTTAAATGGAGACTGGATGAGGCTCTTAGTGCCATGGTTTAGCTAATTTGAACATGTTAGGTGATAGGTTACACTTGATAATCTCTAAGACCTTTTCCAGCCTGCTTAATTCTGTGATTCTGTTTAAGATGTTAGAAGAGGAATTGTATCCATTTTCATATAAATGAGAAGGATCAATTACAATTTTGAACATAAAGTCCCTCACCTGGTTTAAATTTGCCATTACTCCTCATCCTGTCATTACACGACCTTGTAAATAGTCCCTCCCCAGCCTTCCTGTAGGCCTCTTTCAGATACTGGAAGGCTGCTGTAAGGTCTCCTCAAAGCCTTCTCTTCTCTGGGCTGCAGAGCCCCAACTCTCTCAGCCTGTCCTCATAGCAGAGGTGCTCCAGCCCTCTGATCATCTTTGTGGCCCTCCTCTGGACTCGCTCCAACAGTTCCATGTCCTTCTTGTGGTTGGGGCTCCAGAACTATACACAGTATTGCAGGTGGGGTCTGATAAGAGCAGAGTAAAGAGGGAGAATCTCCTCCCTTGCCCTGATGGCCACGGTTCTCTTGATGAAGCTCTGGACATAATTGGCTGTCTGGGACACAGCTGCACACTGTTGGCTCATGTTGAGCTTTTCATCAACCCAGACCCCTAGGTCCTTTTCCTCAGGGCTACTCTCCAGGCATTTGCCATCCAGCCTGTATTTGTGCTTTGGAATTGTGCTGACCCAGGTGCAGGACCTTACACTTGGCCTTGTAAAATTTCATGAGGTTGGCCTGGGCCCACTTGTGCAGCCTGTCCAGGTCCCTCTAGATGACATCCTTACCCTCTAGCAAGTTGACTGTGCCACACAGCTTGATGTCATCTGCAAACTTTCTGAGGGTGCACTCAATTCCTCTGTCCATGTCACTGACAAAGATGTTAAACAGCACTGATCCCAGCACTGACCCCTGAGGGGTGTCACTTATCACTGGTCTCCAGGTGGACATTGTGCTCTTGATCACCGCTCTATGTGTGTGACCATCCAGCCAATTCCTCATCCAGCGAGTGGTCCACCCATCAAGTTACAGTTTGATGACCAGGATGTCATGTGAGACAGAGTCAAACTCCTTACTCAGGTCCACGTAGATGACATCAAATGCCCCTCCCTTGTCCACTGCTGCTGTGACCTCATCATAGAAAGCCACCAAATTTGTTAGGCATGATTTGCCCTTGGTGAAGCCATGCTGGTTGCCATCAGACACCTCTGCTTTGTTTCCCATTTGCTGCAGCAGAGCCTTCAGGAGGATCTGCTCCATGATCTTGCCAGGCACAGAGGTGAGACTGACTGATCTGTAGCTCCTGGGGTCATCCTTTTTTCCTTTCTTGAAGATGGGTGTTATGTTTGCCCTTTTCCAGTCAGTAGGAACTTTACCAGTCTGCCATGACCTTTCAAATACGACTGATAGTGGTTTAGCAACTTCATCTGCCAATTCCCTCAGGACCACTGGGTTGCTATTATCAGGCCCCACGGACTTGTGCATGTTCAGATTCCTCACAAACATGTGTCCTGGTATGGGCATGATTACTGCCCAGAATTGGCTCACTTCCTGAAGTTCCCCTCCCCCTTCTGTTGTAAGGTCCAGAGGTGAGTTGCAGGGGCACCCCACATGGTTCTGGAACCAGGAAGTCTTGGGCCACATAAACAGGTCACACACACGAGTCAGGTGATCTGTGCTGCCTCGCAGGGTGTTAGGACTCACCCCTGGGCGCGAGACTTTTGAACCAATTGGCCAGACAAGGGATGCTAAGTGCCTATTGGTCAGTTCCATGCTTTCCTAATGGGGTATTTAAGCAGGTGCAATGGGCCGTTAGCTTGTTCTTCTTCTCTCTCCACCGCCGTGAGGAACACACGCCTCAGCACCCCGTGCAGCAGCGGCCATGTGCTTTGCAGGGAGTGGCAGCAGCAACGTTTTGCAAAGGCTGCAAAGGCAAACCTCTCTTTTCCTCTTTATTCAGGACAAGCACTGTATCTAGCATGTGCTTCGTGTGTATTTTCACCCGCGGTTAGAATCATAGAATCATAGAATCATAGAATGGTTTAGGTTGGAAGAGACCTCAAAGAT